>JASDQU010105019.1:8346-51995 GCA_032191745.1 Picea mariana
TTGTGTCTCTTCTAACTCTTGTTCTGGCTCTGAATCACTATAGGGTAGGTTTAAAGGGTTACTTCCTGTAGTAGGGTCCTTGGACTGCTCACCCTCAAATTGTAGTTTTCTTTTGATTCTTTTCTTCTTAACAGAGGAGGATTCTATCGGATCTCTTGGTGGTGAGATACCCTTCCTTTTTCTATGACTGCTTTTGGGAGTAATAGTCTTCTTAGTGGCATCCCTTTTACCCTTATCTTGTTGTTGCCAATCAGTTTGGAATTCATTCCAGAAGAGGAAATAGTTCCAATCTACCTACCTTTTCTTCAATGACTCTTTGACAATAAGAGTAATGAGTCCTTGATGAGACAATCTGCCTGCCACCATAGTGGGCTTGGCCTTGACCTGTTTAGACATTTTCGTGAGGGATTTGTGCAATTAAAATGGTAAATTGATGGGAGATATCCCTGTGAAATGATTTAAAAGATTGAAGTGGTAGAACATGACTCTGTTGTATCTCCCTTTACAGGTGATATAGACAAAGATAGCCTTCAATAAAGATTGCCATTTAGCTTCCAGATAAGACATTGGTATTTTTTTTTCCATGTAAGATCTTTATGTAGAGGCTATAGGTAAGACCTAAACTCAATGTTTGAAGGTACCATTGATTTAAACCAACAATCGCCTATTCTGGGAAGACCTGTGAACTTAGCTATGGTTGCCTCATCAACCACGAACTGTTCTTTTTCGATTTTTTTTTTCTTCCATCATATGAACTGGAAAAAGTCTCGGACACCTGTTGATGAAAATATGCTAGTTTTTCACAATAGGTATACACTCTAGTCTACTTGAAGAACTCAACCACCTCAGGGTGTGCCTCAAGGTACCAAACTCCATCCACTTCAGACCTCAGAATTGGCCCTGCTTTCAGCATTAGTCAATGCTGATTGTACCTGCAATTATGGAAAACTGAGTGCCAGGGAGACAAAGACTCTAGCATTTAGGATGACAGAGAGTATGACTCATGGAAGAGCAAATGGGATAGGGTGACACAAAGTTTGGATCACCAAGCTCAAATACTAACCGAGTTTAGGCAACAAATTGACTGAGAGTATGCCGAAATTTTCAATTTTCGGTGGTATATTCATTTAAACTGAAACAAGATGGGTTTTGAACTTGCATGATAAATCGACCTGGCTTAATTTGCTTGAGAGTGATTTTTTGGACTCTAATGGCACTTAGCGATCACCATGGGAAACAGGATTATGATCTCTGGAAATTTGTTTGATTGATGAAATCATGGAATCACGATTATCTCAATAACTCTGGAACTCAAATTGATAATGAATGAGGATTAAATGAGGGATTTAATGGGATCATGATAGATTGTATACTCGTGACTAGAAATGGAGGGAAGCTTCATGACAACATGCATGAATTTTTATATCATCGTCATGTCTTCATTTTGAAAAGACAAATACGGTTGAAAGGACAATAGGAATTCAAATTTTCGGATAGATATAATTAGAACATGCATACCTTCCACCTTCATGAGCTTTCGGTGGTTACATTTCCATCATTGCACCAACTAACAATTGGCTCGTGCGAAAGCACGGGCATTCCATTTTTCCCGTTGAAATGTTTTCGGTGGTTAACCGCATTTTTTCTTTACCCTCTTAACTACCGGGAACAAAAGCTTTCAGTGGTTAATGAGCGCATTTCAGGCTCGCCTAAACCACCGAAACCTGAGATTCTGACTTTTGCTTGACCAAACCAAATCAAAAATTTCTTTTGAGATTATTTACAAAAAACAAACTATCTAACCTACCTACAAAAATTTAGGAATAAAATTTGGACCCAACCTATCACCTCAAAATAAAAATTTCCACCAATTTATTTGAGGAGATAACACATTGTTTCCTCTTGTTCCTTATGTGAAGGGGGTTTTTGTGTCTTCTTTGGTTGTTGCAATGTAGCTTGTTTAAATGTAAAAATATACATCCTTTGTAGAGTATCATGAACATCCACTAACTTCTCCATGATCTCCTCCATATGGGCCTCATCTATGTGTACCACATCTTCCCCCCTATCCACTTTGTCTTCCACTATCTCAACATCTTCATCTATAAGGATGATGATAGGAGGCTTCTTATGGTATTTAATATTCTTGCATGTTTCCTCCTACAACATTGAAATTCTCTTCACATGTGAGGGCGTCACCCCACTATTCTTCTTATGTGCCTCCTCCTCTTCGGGCTAAGAAGTTTCTCCATTCTTAACATCGCCTTTGACTTCTTCCCTTGATATTGTTTCTTTCCTCCTTGGATTTTTAGGTGTTGTGTTGCTTCCTGATGCTTGAGTGCATTCTGCAAACTTCCTGGTGTTGGAAGTCATGGTACTAGCCTTTGTCGATTGTCCTGCCTCTTCTTTATCCTTGGGTTTGGAATTTGTATTTGTTGCTGGCACCTTTCACTGCATAGGCCAGTCTTTAATGACCCAATTGAACTCTTCTTTGGATACACATTACAACATCTCCAACCATTTTTTCTTCAGGTCCCTTGTGGCATTGATCCACATGTGATGTTTGGATTCCTTAAACCTGACAATACCTTCGTACTCCTAGACCATCTCAATGATAATCCTCCATACATTTTTCATTCTCTGTTGTATTTCTTCCAGTGCCTGGAAAAGTCTATGTTATTTTCTTATTGGTTTTTAGTATTCTTTTATTTCTAGAGGGTTTCATACCTTGCTACATAATACTTCCCCTTCATGTCTAGAAAATATGAAAATTTTGGTTCCTACTGTTATCACCCCATAAATTATGGGAATCAAATGATGACTTGGATATTATGGATATTATCTGTATCTAGTGCTTTTATTGACAATTTGTTTTTCATTTTTCAAATGATGTGAAGAAAAGAAAAAGGAAAAAGAAAAGAAAAAAGAAAAAGGAAAAAGAAAAGAAAAAAGAAAAGAAAAGAAAAAGAAAAGAGGGCATAAAAGAATTGAAACAAAAGCCCCATGCAATAATAGTAACTTGGCCATACCTTTCAAGCATGACCAAGTTCTTTTAAATTTTAATGTTGATAGGTTAGTGAATAAATTTGATCAGACTGTCTAATCCTGGTCAGATAGCCCTTAGGTTAGATTAGTGAATAAATTTGACTAGACTGTCTAATCCTGTTCAAATAGCCCTTAGGTAGAGTAATTTCTTAACCCAAATGTTTAATCTGGGTTAATTGTCCTAGGAAGATAGGTTAGCCTAAAGGTTAGTTGCTTCATGTGCTTCACCACCAATGAAACCAGATTGATGAAATGCTTCACCATGTCTCCATTGCCTTAGAATAGTTTAGACGAAGCCCCCTTGGTGGTGTCTATGTGAAAAGATTGAGAAAAAACTCGTAAAATGCACTTATCTTAAGTTTCCCAACACATTGTTTTCTCCACTCCGAGTGTATGTTCCATGCACTTTTCAACAATCCAGATTGTGGCGCCCAGATCTACGGTGCACAGAGCATTATGGACCCCCCCGACCATTCTTCTTTTAACTGGGGGGGTTCAGAATCCGTAATAACCTTGGCCCACATCTGGATGGCCCAGGGAAGGGCGCTCAAATCAACGGTTCACAATGAATTTCGGACCGCCCCGTTCGTTCTACCTTTAATGGAGGGGGGGGGGGGGGNGAGTATTAAAGAGCACGCTGAGATCTGCGGCCTGGAAACGGGTGCACAAATCAACGGTCTAGAAAGGATTTCGAACCCCCCCCTGGTGTTCCGCTTTTAATCAAAAGGGGGGGTCCGGAATGGATATTCTCTCCGGTAGGCCCCTGGTCATAGGTGGCGCAAATCTATTGGATCCGAAGTCTTTTCACCATATGCCATCTGACAGCCTCCATCACTCAGGGACGTCATCCTCCACTGATGCCACTTGTTCCGCTCATTCCCAAGATATGTCCTATCCCATAACTGTTGTCAGTCCCTGTTGTCAGTCACTCACCCCTTTCACTCATTAACAGCCCCTTATTGCGACTTTTACCACCAATCCCTGGTCGCCACGTCACCCATCCATATGCTTTGGCCACCATCACCTGCCACCTCATCCCAAGTGGCCCGTTGTCCATTTATTACAGGTTAACATACTTGTTATCCTGCTGATGTGTCTCCCGCGTCTGACCGACCCCAGTTTTGAAATAAAAATACTGTTATGCCCCTTTCATTCGTTATGCATTCATCGCGCCAGAATCGTCCATCGCTCCAGAATCTTACCTATTATTCCTCCATTTCTTTCCGTCACCTTCCTTCACAGCTAGTAGACCCCACTAACATATTTTTTATTGCAGGTACTGTTGCAGAGATGGCGCCAAAGCCCAGACCAGGGAAAGGAGAAGAGAATCCTTTTCTTCCTCCTCCGATCGATCTGGAAAAAATCCCGTTGGTTGATAAATATAGATTGATCACAGATACCATCTGCGACTTCAATTTTTCAGATCTCCAGTCATGACTCCGGGAAGTGTTCCTGGATTAGAGCGATGAAATTGGACTCTGGGAGTCCAATTTACCCCTGTACCTTTTCCCCCAAATCCATCACTTCCCCGAATTCACCCTCAAATGCCAAGCCCATTACATCCCCGACCAGAGGGCCATCGTCTCTTCATTTGGAGACGTCCTCTTCTTCATCACTCCTGAAGACATTGACCAGATGATGCAAATTTCCCGTGTTGAATCTGCGTCCCCATTCAATTTAGAAATCCTCACTAAGTTATAAGAAAAAATGACCTTTCCCCAAAGAGCTCAGATATTCGAGCTTTTCCTCCCCACTTCCTCTCAATTCCCTTCAACAAATCCCCCTTACCTATCATCCATGTTCTCCACCAAAGGAAACCAAATCATGTCCTCCCTTTGTGTCCTGCTAGGTTACTATTCAGACCAATGGGTAGATGAGCCCATCCTGGGTTTTCTGTCCATTTTCTCAAAAGATGAAAAACCCACAACGCAGTTCGACTACAGCACCTTCTTGGCCGATAATATTCACAAATAATTCATGAATTTTGGCACAGAGGGCATGTTTATATATTCTTCCATACTGGCGTACATGTTCGTTTACTTTCAAGCCGATAAATTCAGTTTTTCTATGCAGAAAATGGACGCAGATGGAAAGCCTCAGCCAGTAACAGCATGGACCTCTTTATTGAAGCGTAACTCTGCTGAATATGACTTCAAAGCTTTCATTGATCATTTTTACCACCCAGTGGTAAGCATGTTGGGTGGCAGGCCTGAGCCACGAATAAATGATGAAGTCCAAAGAATTCTGCATCTCTCAGACAACGCAAATACAGGAGACTGGTATCTGTACCAAAACCACACCGAGATCATAGTTTTCAGGTGTGAATTGGCACCTTACAAACTACCTCAATATGTGCCGGTAAGAATCTTTTCTTTAGAATATATTAGACAGATAATGAATTCAGATGACATTCATTTTGTTTTCCTGAAGAAGAAGCAGCAATTGAGAATCAAGGGGTAGATTGGTTCTTTCATCTGCAATAGTCGAGGTGTCGGGGAAGAAGCTGACAGAATGTTGAAGGAAATGAAATTCTTTACAAGCTTCCCATGGCACTATTATCCATGCGGGATCATTTCAGAAATGCAGGTAAAAAATAAGAATATCCCGCATGTACATGAGTCTAAGCTCGAGATAGAAATATTTGCAAATCAGATGGTATGGGTGTCTGACACCTTAGTCAAAATGGAACAGCAAGTTGAAGTGGAACAGCAGGTGCCCTCGACGAGTCTGCCACCCACCACCACACCTCAGGTTCCCAAGGAAAAAGGGCCTCGAAAACAGTCATCTCCACCTGTAACAGAGGTGTCATCAGAGGAGTTCAAGATGCACACCAAGAGGCCAAAGACAGTTTCAATGCTTGGCGTGACAGTAGAACAAGAAGTCCTGCCTACCACAGTAACTACTACAGGGGTCAAGCATGTCATTCCACCTTTCGGTTCGAGCCAGCACAAGGCAATCACAACAGCAATACCGAAGAAATCCACAGATTCTCCCCTGGATACTCAACCAAGCAAGACTGGGCCCAATTTGGGCATTTTCGAAAAGTATGAATTGATCAAGAAAAAGAACCAGACCCTCACTAGCAGTACTTACGCCTAGTTCCAGAAGTAGTCGTCCATAGCGCAACATAGGTTGTTATCTGCATTCGACACTGAAAAAGGTAGGATGCACATGGCCTTCCTACAGGCCCAGGTACCGGATCCCAAAGTGATTTCAGACTACAAGAGGGCCACCTTCAAATTTCAGGCGAAGGACGTGCATCCAGCAAATCAAATGGATCTGCACAAACAAACAGGGGAGACGGTCTTTCACACATTGGCACACGCTTCAGCTTCTGTAGCAAAATTTCAGGTATCATTGAACAATGCTCAGACACAACTCAAGCTGGAGAAAATATCATCTTTCACAAAAGACAACAGAATCAAGACGTTGGAGGAGCTAGTCCTCAAGATTGGTTATGATCCTGCGAACGTCAAAGCAGCAGAAGAGATGATAAAGAAAAAGAATGCAGACATCACATCCTTAAGAAAACAGTTGAAACTCCCACCCATAGAGGACTCACAGGCGAAGGAGATAGCAGAGAAAGAAGGTGAGAAGGATGAGATGCTAAAGTTGCTCATGGAGCAGAATGCTCAGCTCAAGGAAATGGAAGCTGAGATGGAAAAATTATTGAAAGAGAAAGAACAGATGAAGCCAATGGAAGGAATTCCATTGAGTGCTATCCCCATTGCAGGATTGAGCACTGCAACAGTGACAGCAATTCCATCAGCAACACCAATGACATCACCAGAGGGAACAGCTGATCTCACCAAATCCCTGGAAAAGATGAACCTACAAGAGACTGAAATCAGCAGACTGAAGAAAGAAGTTGAGAACCTCCAAGAGCTCAAGACTTCTTTCCAAACCAGTTTATCCAAGGAGAAGTAGGTAGCTGAGCAGCTAAGGAAGGAACTGCAGCAACTCCAAAAACAAACAGTGGCAGGGAAGACTTTGGCCGAGGTCAAAGAGAATGTATGGACAGACATCATAAAGTCCATAAATGAAATATGGCCAATGATCCAGATTATGTTTGAACAGAATGAGTTGGTTCAGAGAAGCCAACAGGCCATTGAGAAGATTAGAATAGAGTTGGGAGACATGCCCACACAAGAAAATGAGATCATCATATTCTTAAATTCTAAGAACAGAGAAGAGCTGGAAGAATTGAAGATCGAGGACAGAACAGAGACCATAATTGAGGTAAAAAGGGTTTTGACTAAGAGAAGTCTAATGCTTCAGCTGGAGGAAAAGGTTCAGGTCATGGACCAAGGAGTACAAATATTATTCAATAAAATTGATGCTCTCCAAAAGAAAGGTCTACCTGGTCTGAAAGTCATTAATGATAAATTAATGACACTCCCAGATTATAAAAAGAGATTGTCTGAAGTGTCTAAAGACAGTTCGAAATTTGCTGGCATATAAGGGAGCATCACTGGCAAAGCATTCTTAGATGCCCTTCAGTTGGGCATTAGTATCCAACATGAGATTCGATACATTTTCCTCACAAAGCCCACGTTTAATAAATATACGGAAATGGATGAAGTGTATCAAAGACTAATCAAAGTCACTGTGCCTAGTCAGATCAGATGGGAGGAGCTCTACGATATTCTCGACTAGCAGCTGAGTTGTCCAGGTCCAGTCACCTGTCCAGTCAGAAGAGGTTACACAGGAACCTCGCCAACGGCCAACCCCAGAACGTCCGCATGCAGTGTACCAAGTCATCAAACAGTTTTGATTAGTTAAATCAGTTAGGCTAAAAATAGAATGAGCATGTCCTGATCAGTTATGACAGGAACGTTTGTAATTTGAATTATAAATACTTCACTTTTCAAAGTATTGGGGGTTGTTGATTTGCACACCCTATTGCTATCAAATTGTACTATTTTTGAAGATATCTGCCATTAATAAAGAAGAGGCACCTTTACAGGATTCTTGTGTATGTTCACTGGTGATGTCGATTTTCTAAGTTGAATGTTTTTCTTCCTCTGTAATCATTTTGTTTTCTGGAACTAATCTTTATGAATAGCGTAATGTTGCAGGATTTATCTTTGATACCCTGTTTCCAATTCTAAAGATTTAAATGTTTATCTTCTAATATCTTCAATTAAGAAATTCTTAACTGCTTGTTAGTTGGAGTTATATTTCTTATCTTTTCTTCTGTCCATCATTTTAATTACTAAAGATCCAGTGAGTATATTATCTCGCCCTTTGAAAGTATTCTTTTGGCGTTTCTTGTTGCATCTCATATCTAATTAGACACAGACCCCATAGCCCAATGGATGTGTAGACCGTCTCAACCAATTAAAAAAAACTCTTTGACAACAAAACTTACAGTTTCCTTACCTAGCCTAATATCTAAGATTAAAAACAAAGCTAAATCATATAGAGAGATCCCTCTCTAAAGCTGGAAGGGCTAGATCCTAGTTTTAAAAGCGGTTGGATAAGGTTACCTTTGTAGATTTCTTCTTTTTCAACCTCTAGGAAATTTACCAAGTGCTAACATAATTGGCGACCATACTGGGGAAGAACTAAAAATTGACAATTTTGCGTTTTTCTTTCCCCTAAAAGAACGTTTGATTCTGAGAAGAAAGTAATGTTGAGGTTGATCAAACTTTCTACATATAATTTTCATAATCACAAAATTCGAAAAAAAAAAAAAAAGTATATATATAAAAACCAAAAATAGTTCTGGCTTCCAAGAAAGTTCACACTCAATCTCATCCCGACCCAGAACTCTCAATAGTGATAGATAACCTCGAACAGTTGCTCAGGCAAAAGGCCTCGGTTGCCGGCTCAGGGAGTCATACTGCCCTACGTAAGTCTCCTTCCTTTTCCGGAGAACCAGATATCCCTCAAAGCCTTGATCTTGATACCTTTCCACCTCTAAGCCTGGNATAGTTCTGGCTTCCAAGAAAGTTCACACTCGATCTCATCCCGACCCAGAACTCTCAATAGTGATAGATAACCTCGAACAGTTGCTCAGGCAAAAGGCCTCGGTTGCCAGCTCAGGGAGTCATACTGCCTTACGTAAGTCTCCTTCCTTTTCCGGAGAACCAGATATCCCTCAAAGCCTTGATCTTGATACCTTTCCACCTCTAAGCCTGGTTAGAACATGGTCTAAAACTTTTGTGTCTAAACTCGTCTTTGACCCAACTGTGTTGCAACCCCGAACCCCCGAAGTCTTGTCTCCCACGACCAAACTACAAATCACTACCTCAGTACCGCCCAGTCCCTCCTCTTCCTCGTCTTCAGTCTCTACCTCTCCGACCATCCAGGTTGTCATTCCACCTCCTCCACCCATCATGGCAGCTCGATATGCTCCTTTGGTGTTGGCTACGCCACTACATGCCATGCCCCAAGACTACCAAACAAGACTTCCACAGTTCGATGCAACCGGACCTTTGAACGCCCAACAACATGTGGATAAGATGAATGACTATTTTGACTTGCAAGAAGTTGATGAGGCTGACGTTCAAATGCGGTTGTTTGCCCAGAGTCTGACAGGAGACGTCAAGAAATGGTTCAAAGCTTTACCTGTCGCTTCAGTTCCTAACCTTGTTGCGTTCCAAAGAAGTTTTCTTGACAGATGGGAGGTAAAGAAAAACCCTCTCCAAATACTCTCAAAGTACGAGAATATAAAAAGAAATCAAGGTGAGATGGTACAAGATTATTGCACCCGTTTTAACAACTTGTACAATAGCATCCCAACTGAAATCAAACCTCCACAAGGTTTAGCATTGATTAAATTCCCTAATGGATTTGATGCTGACATGTCTTACCAATTAAGAGAAAGAAATGATTCCACCCTAGAGGACATGCAGAAAAGTGCTATTAGTGTGGAGGCCAATCTGTTGGCGAAAAGGGTCCGTCAGAGGTCAGAAAGAAGAGTCACAATCAAAGAAGAACCTTCCACGTCAACCACTGATTCCAAATGGGATTCTGTGGTCAGAAATTTGGAACTATTGATGGAAAGAGTGAATGTGTCAGACAGAAATCCTCCAAGAGACAACACCGTTGCACCTCCGATTCGAAACCCCAATTTTAGGAGAAATCCTCCTCAAATCAGACAGAGAGATCCTCGGGATCAGAGAGAGCAGAGGGGCCCAGATCAGTAGATTAGACCTCCCCTGCAAGAAAACTATGCTGATGAAGGGGGAGAAGTGATTGAGGAATTGGAGGACACACACATCAACCTTATGGGCATTCACGACAACGAGGCCATTTTCCTTACTCAAGAAGAGCAGGAACTCTTTCTGCTAAATCAAACAAAGGTAAGTGAAGAAGCCGAAGATGCGGAACAACAAGCCTTTGAGAATGCTATTCTGGAGGTACACTGGCAGTACAATCTACGTAGCAAGAAGACAGAAGGGATTTCGAAGATAGAAGGGACTCCTTCCAAGAAGATGATCGAAACACAAAAGACAGTCGAAAACAAGAAAACCCCTGAACCTGCCACTGAGAAGACTACTGCTAAAAAGTCTTCGGAAAAGAGTAAAGACGATGCTCCTGTGAAGAAAAACATCACCATACTGAAAAGACCAGCACAACCTGAAGTGTCACCTATTAATCCACTCAGTACTTCTAAGCGGAAGAATATGGCGGACCAACCAGAATCAATGAGTCAGACCCGAGCGCCTGCACCTTTTAGCCTGGAGGTAGAATTGGCCAAGATAAAAATTCCCATCCCACTTACAGAATTGATGAACAGAGGTGGTTATCGTTCACAAGTGATTAAAGCGCTGGCCATTGAACCTGACATAGGCATCAATGCTTTGACAATTGGATCAGTGACACATTCAGACACTGTGAACCTTACTGACGATCATCCCGAACTCCTTTTCGGACCTGAAGTAGATGGTTGAGACGATACCAGTGATGTAGCTCCCTTTTACATCAGTTTAAACATACACGACTTGATATTTCATAACGCTATGCTGGATTCAGGAGCGTCACATAATCTGATGCCTAAAGCAGTAATGGAAAAACTGGGACTGGAGGTCACCAGACCGTACAAGGATTTACATTCATTCGACTCCCGCAAAGTCAAATGTACTGGTTTGATCAAGGGCCTATGCATCACCCTGGTTCAGATCCCTTTGAAAAGCATGGTAATGGACGTGGTGGTTGCAGACATCCTGCCAAAGTATGGAATGTTGCTATCCCGGTCTTGGGGGGCTAAGTTGAAAGGAACCCTGCAGCTGGATATGTCTTATGCCACTATCCCAGTATTTGGGCAACAGAGGAGGTTATATAGAGAAACATTGATGAAGTACATGGTCAGTAGCCAAGAGAAACCTCACAATTACCCCCTTTACTCTGCTCATTCAGATTTAGACTCATTCATCTTGTACAATGATGGTGATACGGCAGAGCAAGATACTCAGCTGATGGAAGATGTATCTGGTCAAGATGAAGTTCCAAAAAGCAGTGAGGTAGAAAAGATGAAAAATGTAATCACTGAAGAATTCCCCGCCGATTTCTGGAGTATGGATTTTGATGGAGATGTGAGTAAATAAGGAGCAGGAGCTGGAGTTTGGCTACATAATCATCGAAACAGGTATTCGAAGAATCATTCCTACAAACTAAATTTCCAGTGCACTAACAATGTTGCCGAGTATGAAGCTTTACTACTCGGTCTGAAGTTGTTGAAAAAAGTTGGTGCTAAGCAGATAATGGTAAGGGGTGACTCTGAATTAATAATAAAGAAAATTAAAGGGGATTATGTTGCTAAACACCCACGCCTTAGAGCCTACAGGAATGTTGTTCTTGATGCTTTGAAGTGTTTTAATGAGGTTTACTTGTAGGTAATGCCGAGAGGATAGAATATTCTGGCTGACAGATTGGCTACGTCAGCAGCCTCTTGCAAGATTCCTTTCCGCCTAACTCGACCATACACTGTCGAAGTGAAATTCAAACCGATGGTTCCCGATAATATCAGGTACTGGCAAGTGTTTGGAAATGATGATCAGATAGAAGACTTTCTACAATGCAAGAACGATTTTGAATGTACAAACATAGATTTGGAAAATGACGACGAGAATGTAAATAATTCTGAGTTTGAAATAGATAGTGTGAATACTGTAGATTCAGGAGTAGATACAGTAGATTCGAGAGAGTTAGGAGATGACGAAATGGATGCCGATGTTTTACAGTTGAAAAGCAATGTTTTACCTAGAGGGCTTGTTCCTTTAGAGGATCTGTTTGACAGTAACGATGTAGCTAAGAAACCAAAAATAGAATCCCATGGACAAGAGGTAGAAGACTACAATATAGGGACTAAAGAGAAGCCTAGGATGGTCAAACTATCCAAATCATTACCCCTGGAACAAAACCTTAAATACATTGAGCTTTTCAAAGAATGTTCAGAAGTTTTTGCCTGGGGCTATGAAGATTTGAAAGCCTATGATACCAGCATCATACAACACAGGATTCCCATAAAGGAAGACCAGAAACCGTTTAGGAAGAAACTTAGGAGGATAAATCCCAAGTTGCTCCCCCTGATAGAAAAAGAGATCAAGAAAATGTACGATGCCAAGATCATAGTCCCAATACGTTTCTCTAAGTGGGTTTCTAATTTAGTTCCTACGCATAAGAAAACTGGGGAAATTAGACTCTGCATAGATTTCCGAAATCTGAACAAAGCATCCCTGAAGGATAATTACCCCTTGCCAAAAATGGATCACCTTCTGCAAAGGGTGGTCGGGTCCAGTCGAATTTCTCTGTTAGATGGTTTCTCGGGCTACAACCAGGTCCTAGTTCACCCGGACAACCAAGAAAAAACCGCTTTCACCACACTGTGGGGCACTTTCATGTATGTGAAGATGCCTTTTGGTTTGATGAACGCAGGGGCCACGTTCCAGAGGGCAATGGATATCGCCTTCGTAGAAGAATCAGGTAAGTTCATTGTTGTTTATCTAGATGATGTGACTGTGTTTTCCCAATCTGATGATGAACACCTGCGACACCTTAGATGAGTTTTCAAAAAATGTAGAAGGTTTGGGATTTATTTAAATCCTAAGAAGTGTCTTTTTGGGTTAGAGGAAGGAAAACTGCTGGGACACATCATCTCTAAAGATGGAATCAGAATAGACCCCAGCAGAATCGAAGCCATACTAAAGTTAGAACACCCAAGAAACCTCAAAGAACTACAATCCTTTATAGGGAAGATTAACTTTCTACGAAGATTCATTCCCAATTTGGCCGAACTCCTATGCAACATTACAAACATGCTTAAAAATGACGTAAAAATAAAATGGGACTCTGAGTCCAGACAATCCTTCGAACAAGTCAAACGAGCTCTCACAGAAGCCCCAATTTTGATCAGTCCTGATTTCA
Organism: Picea mariana; assembly: GCA_032191745.1. NCBI lineage: Eukaryota > Viridiplantae > Streptophyta > Pinopsida > Pinales > Pinaceae > Picea > Picea mariana. The sequence continues at coordinate 21,766 of JASDQU010105019.1, forward strand.
CTAAAGATTTCAATCTTTTTTCTTTCACCTCTGAACATACTATAGCAGCGGTATTACTACAGAAGAACAGTGAAGGGTATGAACAACCCATAGCTTTCTTCAGCAAAGCTTTAAGAGATGCTACCCTGATCTACAATATTATGGAGAAGCAGGCTTTTTCCCTGGTAAAAGCCATAAAGGATTTCAGGGTCTATATTCTCCATTCTCACACCATAGCTTATGTTTCGAATGCGGTAGTAAAGGATATCTTGACATAGGATAACCCTGATGGAAGAAGGGGAAAATGGATTGTTTTCATTCTAGAATACGATATAGAGATTAAGCCCACAAAACTGATCAAAGGCCAAGGCCTTACTAAATTGATGGTTGAATCTAACTTCCAGGCTCTTGACATTAATTTTCTAGATGTAGCAGATGAACAGGGCGAGATGGCAACTCCAATCGTTAGAGAGGATTTTCTCAACTCTCCATGGTATGCAGACCTTTTATTCGTTTTACAAAATTTACAAGCTCCCCCTGGTTTAACTAAGACTAAAGCTAGATTTTTAAAGTTGAAGGCTTTGAAATTCTGTATTCTAGAAGGAAATTTGAATTGGAAAGACCCTGTAGGTATTCTTTTAAATTGTTTACTGAAAGATGAAGCTGATAAAGTGTTGTGGGAGTTTCATGCAAGAGAATGTGGTGGCCATTTGAACTGGAAGGTTACAGCCAACAAAATACTTAGAGCTGGATTTTACTGGCCCACCCTGTGTGTAGATGTACATCAGAAAGTAACAGCATGTCACCAGTGTCAACTGTTTGAAGGTAAAAGGAAACTCCTTTCTCTACCTCTTAAACCAATCTCAATTCAGGCTCCTTTCCAGCAATGGGGACTCGATTTCATTGGAGAAATACACCCTCCATCTTTAGGCCAACACAGGTGGATTCTTACTGCCACTGATTATTTTACCAAATGGATCGAGGATGTACCAAGCAGGCAAGCCACTGACTCTGTTATTATCAAATTTCTTGAAAATAATATTTTGTCTTGTTTTGGTTGTCCTAGAAAGATCATTACTGACATTGCAGCTGCCTTTCGGTCAAAGAAACTCATAGATTTATGAAACTGGTACCACATTGGATTAGGGCATTCCAAAGCCTACTACCCTCAGGGGAATGGGTTGGCGGAGTCCTCAAACAAAACTTTGGTAAATATCATCAAAAAAAATTTGCAGGAAAACAAAAAATCATGGCATGATAAGTTGGTATTTGCTTTATGGGCAGATAGACTGACCACCAAAAGGTTAATTGGTATGTCACCATACCAGCTGGTCTATGGTACTGAGGCTATTTTCCCAACTTCTTTGGGAGTCCCAGTCATGAATTTACTTTAGGAGATACAAGCTGAGCCAAATGACTCCCAGAGAAGAATCAATCAGATGATTCATTTGCAACAGACTAGAGAAGATGTTTTTCAACAAAACACAGATCGTCCAAGAGAACATCAAGAAGATCTTTGAGAAAAGAACCAAGGAGGATGATTTTGAGTTGGGAGATCTGGTGTTGAGATGGGATGCCAGGAACGAGGACAAGAGAAAGCATGGGAAATTTGACAATATGTGGACAGGGCCATACATGATCCAAGCTTTCAGAGGAAACAATGCCTTTTTGCTAAACAACGACGATGGGTCAGATCTGCCAGGAGCACCTGTGAATGGCAGAATGCTGAAACATTATGTCCCACCTCAGTAAAAGATTTGAAGAACTCAGTTTCCATTGTACATACCAGTTTTAATTTTCAATTTTTACTTGCATTATCTGAGTGAAGAACATTAGTCAGTTGGTTGAAGCCCGGAGAGAAGGCCCAAAGCTGTTGATCACTGTTTTTCACAATTTTGCTAAGAATAAAACCAATGAAGGCTACTAGGCAGAGATGTTCAGAATGACAGGAAATTGGATTCTTGTCACTTAACAGGGAAAGTACCATCCCTAGGTGGAGCCACTGTTATCACCCCATAAATTATGGGAATCAACTGATGACTTGGATATTATGGATATTATGTGTATCTAGTGCTTTTATTGACAATTTATTTTTTATTTTGCAAATGATGTGAAGAAAAGAAAAAGGAAAAAGAAAAGAAAAAAGAAAAAGGAAAAAGAAAAGAAAAAAGAAAAGAAAAGAAAAAGAAAAGAGGGCATAAAAGAATTGAAACAAAAGCCCCATGCAATAATAGTAACTTGGCCATACCTTTCAAGCATGACCAAGTTCTTTTAAATTTTAATGTTGATAGGTTAGTGAATAAATATGATCAGACTGTCTAATCCTGGTCAGATATCCCTTAGGTTAGATTAGTGAATAAATTTGACCAGACTGTCTAATCCTAGTCAGATAGCCCTTAGGTAGAGTAATTTCTTAACCCAACAGTTTAATCTGGGTTAATTGTCCTAGGAAGATAGGTTAGCCTGTAGGTTAGCTTCTTCATGTGCTTCACCACCAATGAAACCAGATTGATGAAATGCTTCACCATGTCTCCATTTCCTTAGAATAGTTTAGGCGAAACCCCCTTAGTGGTGTCTATGTGAAAAGATTGGGAAAAAACCCGTAAAATGCACTTATCCTAAGTTTCCCAACACATTGTTTTCTTCACTCCAGGTGTATGTTCCATGCACTTTTCAACAATCCAGATCGTGGCGCCCAGATCTACGGTGCACAGAGCATTCCGGACCCCCTCGACCATTCTGTTTTTAACCGGGGGGGGTCCGAAATCGGTAATAACCTTGGCGCACATCTGGATGGCCCAGGGAAGGGCACTCAAATTAATAGTTCACAATGAATTCCGGACCCCCCCATCGTTCTACCTTTAATGGAGGGGGGGGGTCCGGAATGAGTATTAAAGAGCACGCTGAGATCTGCGGCCTGGAAACGGGCACGCGGATCAATGATCTAGAAAGGATTTCGGACCCCCCTGGTGTTCTTCTTTTAATCAAAAGGGGGGGGGGTCCAGAATGGATATTCTCTCTGGTGAGCCCCTGGTCATAGGTGGAGAAAATCTATTGGATCTGAAGTCTTTTCACCATATGCCATCTGACAACCTCCATCACTTAGGGACGTCATCCTCCATTGATGCCACTTGTTCCGCTCATTCCCAAGATACGTTCTATCCCATAACTACTGTCAATCCCTGTTGTTAGTCCCTCACCCCTTTCACTCATTAACAGCCCCTTATTGTGACTTTTACCACCAATCCCTGGTTTCCACGTCACCTGTCCATATGCTTTGGCCACCGTCACCTGCCACCTCATCCCAAGTGGCCCGTTGTCCATTTATTACAGGTTAACATACCCGTTATCCTATTGATGTGTCTCCCACGTCTGATCGACCCCAGTTTTGAATAAAACTACCATTATGCCCCTTTCATTCGTTATTCGTTCATCGCACCAGAATCGTCCATCGCTCCATAATCTTACCTATTATTCCTCCATTGCTTTCCGTCACCTTCCTTCACAACTAGTAGACCCCACTAACATATTGTTTATTGTAGGTATTGTTGCAGAGATGGTGCCAAAACCCAGACCAGTGGAAGGAGAAGAGAATCCTTTTCTTCCTCCTCCAGTCGATCTGGACAAAATCCCGTTGGTTGATAAAGATAGATTGATCGCAGATACCATCTGCGACTTCGATTTTTTAGATCTTTAGTCATGGCTCTGGGAAGTGTTCCTGGATCAGAGCGACGAAATTGGAATCTGGGAGTACAATTTACCCCTGTACCTTTTCCCCCAGATCCATCACTTCCCCAAATTTTCCCTCAAATTCCAAGCCCATTACATCCCCGACCAGAGGGCCATCGTCTTTTCATCTGGAGACATCCTCTTCTTCATCACTCCTGAAGAAATTGACCAGATGATGCAAATTTACCATGTTGAATCTGCATCCCCGTTCAATTTATAAATCCTCACTGAGTTATATCAAAAAATGACCTTTCCCCAGAGAGCTCAGATATTCGATCTTTTCCTCCCCACTTCCTCTCAATTCCCTTCAACAAATCCCCCTTACCCGTCATCCATGTTCTCCACCAAAGGAAACCAAATCATTTCCTCCCTTTGTGTCCTGCTAGGTTACTATTCAGACCAATGGGTAGATGAGCCCATCCTGGGTTTTCTGTCCATTTTCTTAAACGATGAAAAACCCACAACACAATTCGACTACATCACCTTCTTGGCCGATAATATTCACGAAAAATTCATGAATTTTTGCACAGAGGGCATGTTCAGATATTCTTCCATACTGGCATACATGTTCGTTTACTTTCAAGCCGATAAATTAAGTTTTTCTATGCAGAAAATGGACGCAGATGGAAAGCCTCAGCCAGTAACAGCATGGACCTCTTTATTGAAGCGTAACTCTGCTGAATACGACTTCAAAGCTTTCATTGATCAGTTTTACCACCCGGTGGTAAGCATGTTGGGTGGCAGGCCTGAGCCACGAATAAACGATGAAGTTCAGAGAATTCTGCATCTCTCGGACAACGCAAAGACAGGAGACTGGTATCTGTACCAAAACCACACCGAGATCATAGTTTTTGGGTGCGAATTGGCACCTTACAAACTACCTCAATATGTGTCGGTAAGAATCTTTTCTTTAGAATATATTAGACAGATAATGAATTCAGATGACATTCATTTTGTTTCCCTGAAGAAGAAGCAGCAATTGAGAATCAAGGGGCAGATTCGTTCTTTCATCTGCAATAGTCGAGGTGCCGGGGAAGAAGCTGACAAAATGATGAAGGAAATGAAATTCTTTACAAGCTTCCCATGGCACTATGATCCATGCGGGATCATTTCAGAAATGCGGGTAAAAAATAAGAATATCCCATATGTACATGAGTCTAAGCCCGAGATAGAAAAATTTGCAAATCAGACGGTATGGGTGCCTGACACCTTAGTCGAAATGGAACAGCAAGTTGAAGTGGAACAGCAGGTGCCCTCGATGAGTGTGCCACCCACCACCACACCTCAGGTTCCCAAGGAAAAAATGCCTCGACAAGAGTCGTCTCCACCTATAACAGAGGTGTCATCAGAGGAGTTCAAGATGCACACCAAGAGGCCAAAGACGGTTTCAACGCCTGGCGCGACAGTAGAACAAGAAGTCTCGCCTACCACAGTAACTACTACAGGGGTCAAGCCTGTCATTCCACCTTTCGGTTTGAGCCAGCACAAGGCAATCACAAAAGCAATACCGAAGAAATCCACAGATTCTACCCTGGATACTCAACCAAGAAAGACTGGGCCCAAGTTGGGCATTTTCGAAAAGTATGAATTGATCAAGAAAAAGAACCAGACCCTCACTAGCATTACTTACACCTTGTTCCGGAAGCAGTTGTCCACAGTGCAACATAGGCCGCTATCTGCATTCGACACTGAAAGAAGCAGGATGCACATGGCCTTCCTACAGTCCTAGTTACCGGATCCCAAATTGATTTCATACTACAAGAGGGCCACCTTCGAATTTCAGGCGAAGGACGTGCATCCAACAGATCAGATGGATCTGCACAAACAAACAGAGGAGATGGTCTTTCACACATTGGCACACGCTTCAGCTTCTGCAGCAAAATTTCAGGTATCATTGAACAATGCTCAGACACAACTCAAGCTGGAGAAAGTATCATCTTTCGCAAAAGACAACAGAATCAAGACGTTGGAGGAGCTGGTCCTCAAGATTGGTTATGATCCTACGAACGTCAAAGCAGCAGAAGAGATGATAAATAAAAAGAATGCAGACATCGCATCCTTAAGAAAATAGTTGAAACTCCTACCCACAGAGGACTCACAGGCAAAGGAGATAGCAGAGAAAGAAGGTGAGAAGGATGAGATGCTAAAGTTGCTCATGGAGCAGAACGCTCAGCTCAAGGAAATGGAAGTTGAGATGGAAAAATTATTGAAAGAGAAAGAATAGATGAAGCCGATGGAAGGAATTCCATTGAGTGTTATCCCCATTACAGGATTGAGCACTGCAACAGTGAAAGCAATTCCATCAGCAACACCAGTGACATCACCAGAGGGAACAACTGATCTCACCAAATCCCTGGAAAAGATGAATCTACAAGAGACTGAAATCAGCAGACTGAAGAAAGAAGTTTAGAACCTCCAAGAGCTCAAGACTTCTTTCCAAACAAGTTTATCCAAGGAGAAGGAGGTATCTAAGCAGCTAAGGAAGGAACTGCAGCAGCTCCAAAAACAAACAGTGGTAGGGAAGACTTTGGCTGAGGTCAAAGAGAATGTATGGATAGACATCATAAAGTCCATAAATGAAATATGGCCAATGATCCAGATTATGTTTGAACAGAATGAGTTGGTTCAGAGAAGCCAACAAGCCATTGAGAAGATTAGAATAGAGTTGGGAGACATGCCCACACAAGCAAATGAGATCATCATATTCTTAAATTCTAAGAACAGAGAAGAGCTGGAAGAACTGAAGATCGAGGACAGAACAAAGACCATAATTGAGGTAAAAAGGGTTTTGACTAAGAGAAGTCTAATGCTTCAACTGGAGGAAAAGGTTCAAGTCATGGACCAAGGAGTACAAAGATTCTTCAATAAAATTGATGCTCTCCAAAAGAAAGGTCTACCTGGTCTGAAAGTCATTAATGATAAATTAATGACACTCCCAGATTATAAAAAGAGACTGTCTAAAGTGTCTAAAGAAAGTTCAAAATTTGTTGGCATACAAGGGAGCATCACTGGCAAAGCATTCTTGGACGCCCTTCAATTGGACATTAGTATCCAACATGAGATTCAATACATTTTCCTCACAAAGCCCACGTTTGCTAAATATACGAAAATGGATGAAGTGTATCGGAGACTAATCAAAGTCACTGTGCCTAGTCAGATCATATGGGAGGAGATCTGCGATCTTCTTGACTAGCAGCTGAGTTATCCAAGTCCAGTCACATGTCCATTCAGAAGAGGTTACACAGGAACCTCGCCAATGGCCTACCCTAGAAAGTCTACATGCAGTGTACCAAGTCATCAAACAGTTTTGATTAGTTAAATCAGTTAGGCTAAAAATAGAATGAGCACGTCCTGATCAGTTATGATAGGAACGTTTGTAATTTGAATTATAAATAATTCACTTTTTAAAGTATTGGGGGTTGTTGATTTGTACACCCTATTGCTATCAAATTGTACTATTTTTGAAGAGATCTGCCATTAATAAAGAAGAGGCACCTTTACAGGATTCTTGCATATGTTCACTGGTGATGTCGATTTTCTAAGTTGAATGTTTTTCTTCCTCTGTAATCATTTTGTTTTCTGGAACTAATCTTTATGAATAGCGTAATGTTGTAGGATTTATCTTTGATACCTTGTTTCCGATTCTAAAGATTTAAATGTTTATCTTCTAATATATTCAATTAAGAAATTCTTAACTGCTTGTTAGTTGAAGTTATCTTTCTTATCTTTTCTTTTGTCCATCATTTTAATTACTAAAGATCCAGTGAGTATATTATCTCGCCCTGTGAAAGTCTTCTTTTGGCGTTTCTGGTTGCATCTCATATATAATTAGACACAGACCCCATAGCCCAATGGATGTGTAGACCATCTCAACCAATTTAAAAAAACTCTTTGACAACAAAACTTACAGTTTCTTTACCTAGCCTAATATATGAAATTAAAAACAAAGCTAAATCATATAGAGAGATCCCTCTCTGAAGCTGGAAGGGCTAGATCCCAGTTTTAAAAGCGGTTGGATAAGATTACCTTTGTAGATTTCTTCTTTTTCAACCTCTAGGAAATTTACCAAGTGCTAACACCTACCAAGCGACCAACACGATTAGGATGATGATCTAGCAATAATGGAACTCAATTACATTATCCTATGCATCCTTATAGTAGATCATAAATTAGTTTAACAGGTATGAGGCCCAACTAAACATGACCCCTTTTGTGCATTGTGCAGCTATTGTTATGACTCCTACTGGAGCCTCTTCTTTCTTGCATTTCCTTAGCAACTTACAAGCCATAATATTGTTGTAGAACCACATCACAGGGTCATTGATGTCTTTGAGGATGATACCCTTGTTCCCTCTGTTGGTTCCAAACTGTGCCTTTACTATCTCAACAATTTCTTTCTCACACACTTTATTCTGTAAGTACTCCTCAGTTGTGCGCCAACAATGGGAAACCCTATAATTTTGGAAATCAACACCACATCAATGAGGACTATCCTATCCATCCACAGGTTACCCCCATGTATTATGGACAATAATTGCTTGACACACAATCCCACATTCTTACCACGTCTGAAGTGCGATATATCCAAAAGGTTCATGATGCCATAATAGTAAAGCCATGTTATCCATTAAGTGAGCTCCATAATGGGTATGCCTAGGGGCCCTATCTCCCCATGTTTGCCAAATAATTTTCCTCTTCTAGGTCTAGAAACTTTGTCGTTTTTAGAACTTTATGGTCAGAATATTTCATTTTTGGTACTTTCTCGAGCATATCCTCCACAATGACTACAACGTCTGGGATGTATGGTAGTGCGATTTTGGTTGCGTCTTGCACATTTATTTTTTGGTCAATGGTAGGGTGGCCTTCCACTTTTTTTGGGGGCATATCTTCCTCATCCCCCTCAGAATCCATCTAATCCGTGATATCCCCAACCAATACCTCCTCCGCGTCCTAACTCTTTTTTTGACCCTTCATTTCCTCAAGTTTGGTCGGTGTTTCTGGGTTAGGTTTTGTACTACCATTTGAGTTTGTGGAGATATGACCCATGTCTCCTTGTGCATTTTTTGATGTTTCCTCCTCTACCCTCGTTGGGTTCAGCGATTCTTCCTCTGAGGTTGTGATAACTTCCAATTCAACCAAATTCTCAGGATCTATCATTCTTTCTTTCCTTCATTTGACCTATCGAGTTGTTGGTTGTGGAGCTCTATTATCTTCTTGACTCGGAGGTATTGTGTTTTTCAGCCGTGTTTATACCCCATGAAGACTTTACGCCCCAGAAGTATGTACACTCTTCCATGCGGGGGAGTGCAGAGGGGGGCTACCCCCTCTGCAGGGTCCGGGGGGCCTATCCACCTGGTTGGGGGGTTCAGGGGAAAGCAGGCCCCTGACGGGGGTTCGGGGGTGAAGCCCTTGAAGGAAAAATTGCCTTGTAAAAGTATATTGTAATTTCATTGTAAATCTAGACCATTCATTATAAGATTGCAGATCTAATGGTAGAAATTATGTTAGGGTTTTTTTCCCTAGAAGGCAACCCTCTGTTATGAGGGAAATATATTGTGGCTATGCATGATGGTGAGTATTGTATTCTGAGAGAGGAGACTATGAGAGAAATAAGAGGAAGTTATAGCAGGTTTTGTTATAGGTTGTATCCCTTCATTTGTTGGATAATAATAAAGGAAGGACCTGGCAATTTCTCTGGTGGATGTAGCCCATACTGGGTGAACCACGCAAATCTGTGTCTCTATTGTATTGTGTCTATTTTGTGTTTTGTTTCTACATTTGTTTTATTTTATTGCTCTGTGATCCTGTTTTTCTAACAACTGGTATCAGAGTGAAAGGTAGCTCGCAGGAAAAGAGTTTTCCTGGTTTCAGTGGGATCAATGTCAGAAGATGGAAAGTTTAGGGTTGAGAAATTTAACAGCCAAAACTACCAATTATGGAAGATGAATATGGAAGATTATTTATATCAGAAGGATCTATTCCTACCATTAGGCGGAGTAGTAAATAAGTTGATGGCCATGAAGGAAGAAGAATGGGAGATTCTTGACAGAAAGGCTCTAGGAATGATACGGTTGAGCTTGGCAGCGTCGGTGGCTTTCAATATTTTGAAAGAAAATACAACAAAGTATTTGATGGACGCATTGGCTAAACTGTATGAAAAAACCTCAGTGTCTAATAAGGTATTTCTAATGAAGAGATTATTTAATATGAAGATGTCAGAAGGTGGGTCTATTATAGATCATTTAAATGAATTTAATACGATTACTAATCAACTAAGTTCTGTAAAAGTGGACTTTGATGATGAGGTTAGGGCTCTTCTAATCTTGTGCTCATTGCGAGAAAGCTGGAATGGCTTGGTCATGGCTGTAAGTAACTCTGTCTCTGGTTCAAATAATTTAAAATTTGATGATTTTGTTGGTGTTGTCCTTAGTGAGGAAATGTGATGGAAAAGCACAAGTGAGACATCAGGTAATGCGTTGAACATGGAGAATAGGGGAAGACAAAAGGATAGAGAAAAGGGATCAGGGAACCATGGGAATTCTAGGAAGGGCGGATCCAAATCTAGACTTGGAAATATAGAGTGTTGGAATTGTGGGAAGAAAGGACATCTGAAGAAATATTGCAGAGCTCCAAAGAAACAAAGAGATGGACAACAGGAGAGAAATCAGGAAGCAAATGTAACAGGTGATGTGTTACAAGATTCTTTGATTCTTTATGTAGATAATATTTTTGAGTCTTGGGTAATATATTCAGGGGCTTCATTTCATGCCACACCCCATAGGAAACATTTTCTAGATTATGTTCAGGGTGATTTTGGACAGGTTCATTTGGGTGACAATGCACCATGAAAAATTGTTGGAATGGGAAAGGTAAAAATAAAGCAACGCAATGGAAACCAATGGTTGTTGAAAGAGGTAAGACATGTCCTAGATTTAAGGAAAAATATAACTTCAATAGGTTAGTTGGCAAGTGAAGGTTGTATATCCATATTTATAGATAAAACGTGGAAGGTCATCAAAGGATCATTGGTGATAGCAAAAGGAGAGAAGGTAGGTACATTGTATTTATGTACTGGTAATACTGACTCTTCAGCTTCTAAGGGAGTGGATATAGCACTGTGGCATCATAGGTTGGGACACATGAGTGAGAAAGGTATGCAGATACTTCACAAAACAAATTTGTTTCCAGACCTTAAACAAATTGATTTGGACTTCTGTGAGCATTGTGTTTATGGAAAACAAAAGAGAGTCAGATTTCTCAATGTCGGAAAAGAAAAGAAGAATGAAAGGTTAGAGCTTGTGCATACAGTTGTATGGGGACCAGATTAGGTATCATCTCTTGGTGGCTCTCGTTATTATGTTACTTTTATTGATGATGCAACTAGAAAAACTTGGGTTTATTGCATTTGAAAAAAATCTAATGTTTTTGATACTTTTAAGAAATGGAAAGCTTTAGTTGAGAATGAGACAGGAAAAAGTTTGAAGTGTCTCAGATTAGATAATGGAGGTGAATATTGTAGAAAGGAGTTTGATGATTATTGTTCATACCATGGGATTTTTAGAGAGAAGACAGTTCCAAGAACACCACAAGAAAATGGTGTGTCAGAAAGGATGAACAAGACAATCATGGAGAGTGCAAGGAGTATGAGATTACATGCCAGTTTTCCCTTACAGTTCTGGGAAAATGTTGTAGATACTTATGTTTAATTAATAAACAAAGGACCTTCAAGCTCTTTGGATGGTATAATTCCAGAGGAGGAATAGACAGGAAAAAAGGTAAACTATTCTTTTTTGAAAACTTTCGATTGTGAAGCATTTGTCCATATTGATAAAGAAAATAGAACAAAGATTTAGTCTAAATCCAAGAAGTGTACCTTTATTGGATACGATGTTAATGATTTTGGTTATCTCTTATGGGATTATGAAAATAAAAAAATCATTAGGAGTAGATATGTCATATTCAATGAGAAGGTCATGTACAAAAATCAGTTGCAGGGACAGAAACAGGAAGAAGAAAAACAAGAATACATGGTGCTTGATGAGATCATTGAAAAAGAAATCTCAAAGGAATCTGAAAATCAAAATGTACAACAACAGGAGCAGCAGGTACCTCAAACACCTGCAAGTGTTGTTAGAAGATCTACCAAGTTAAGTATACCCCTTGAACGATACTCTCCTTCATTGTATTATTTATTGTTGACTGATTCTGGTGAACCAAAATGTTATGAAGAGGCAATGTATGTAGACACCAAAAATAAGTGGGAGCAAGGCATTAAAGAGGAAATGGATTCCTTGGAAAATAATCAAAATTGGGACTTGGTTCAATTGCCCACGGGAAAAAGAGCATTGCAGAATAAATTGGTTTACAAGTTGAAGTAAGAAGATGGAGGAGAAACGTAGTACAAGGTTAGACTTGTTGTAAAGGGGTTTTCACAAAAGAAAGGTACAGATTTTGATGAAATATTTTCTCATGTTGTTAAAATGACTTCAATTAGGACTATTTTAAGTCTTGTGGTAGTAGAATATTTGCATCTTGAACAATTAGATGTAAAAGCAAATTTTCTCCATGGGGATTTGGAGGAAGAGATTTATATGTAGCAGCCATAGTGGTATGAGGTCAAAGGGAAGGATAATTTGGTATGCAGGTTGAAGAAGATCTTGTATGGCCTAAAGCAAGCTCCAAGGCAGTGGTATTTGAAGTTTGACAGGTTTATGATAAAACAGGGTTATAGTAGATGCCATTCTGGTCACTGAGTTTATTTTAAAAGGCTAGAAAATGGAAGCTATATTATCTTGCTATTGTATGTAGATGGCATGCTTGTTGCAGTGTCTAATATGCAGGATATAAATATTCTCAAGAAGAAATTAGCCAATTCATTTGTGATGAAGGATTTGGGTGCTGCAAAGAAAATCCCTGGCATGAGAATAAAAAGAGACAGAAAAAATTGCAAATTGACATTGTCTCAGGGTGAGTACACAGAGGTGTTGGAGAGGTTTACAATGCAGAATGCAAAACCAATTAGTACACCTTTCACCAGCCATTTAAAATTAACTAAGGAAATGTGTCCCAAGACACAGGAGGATATAGAATACATGTCTAGGATCCCTTATTCATTAGCAGTTGGCAGCTTGATGTATGCATTGGTTTGCACAAGACCAGATATTGCACATGCAGTGGGAGTTGTGACCAGGTATATGAACAATCCTGGTAAAGAACATTAGGAGGAGGTAAAGTGGATTCTTGGGTATTTGAGAGGTACTGCTACTCATGCATTATGTTTTTGAGGTTCAAACACATTTCTACAAGGACATGTTTATTCAGATATGGCAGGTGATAAAGATAGCAGGAGGAGCACCACAGGGTATGTTTTTACTATAGGTGGAACAACAGTAAGTTGGATTTCGAAACTACAAAAGGTTGTTTCACTTTCAACAATAGAGGAAGAGTATGTTGTTGCTATAGAGGCTATTAAAGAGATGATTTGGTTACAAAGGTTTATGGAGGAATTGTGAAAGAAGTAGGAGAATAGCAGGTTGTGTTGTGATAGTGAGAGTGCAATTCATCTTGCAAAGAACTCAGCCTTCCATTCAAAGACTAAGCATATACAGTTGAGGTACCACTTCATAAAATATGCCTTGGAAAATGGACATTTGAAGTTGGAAAAGATACACACTAGCTAGAATCTTGCAGACATGTTAACAAAGGGAGTAACCAGAGAGAAACTGAGTTCCTTCTCAGTTTCAGTTGGTCTTCAAGAATGAAGATGAATATGAGAAATTTTCCAGGTCCAAGAAGGTTCAGATTCCATAATATACAGCAACGGTGGAGTTGTTGAGATCAGTCTCCAAGTGGGAGATTGTTGGTTGTGGAGCCTGATTATCTTCCTGACTCAGAGGTCTTGTGTTTTTCAGCCGTGTTTATACCCCATGAAGACTTTACACCCTAGAAGTATGTACACTCTTCCACGTGGGGGAGTGCAAAGGGGGGGTACACCCTCTACGGGGTCTATGGGGGCTATCCCCTCGTCTGGGGGGTTCGGTGGCAAGCAGGACCCTGGTGGGGGTTTGGGGGAAGCGTCCCCCAATCGGGGTTCGAGGGCGAAGCCTCCGAAGGAAAAATTGCCTTGTAAAAGTATATTGTAATTTCATTGTAAATCTGGACCGTTCATTATAGGGTCGCATATCTAACAGTAGAAATTATGTTAGGGTTTTTTTCCCTAGAAGGAAACCCTCTGTTATGAGGGAAATGTATTGTGACTATGCATGATGGTGAGTATTATATTCTAAGAGAGGAGACTGTGAGAGAAAGAAGAGGAAGTTACAGCAGTTTTTGCTGTAGGTTGTATCCCTTCATTTGTTGGATAATAATAAAGGAAGGACCTGGCAATTTCTTTGGTGGATGTATCCCACACTAGGTGAACCATGTAAATCTGTGTCTCTATTGTATTGTGTATCTTCTATGTTTTGTTTCTGAATTTTTTTTATTTTATTTCTCCGTGGTCCTGTTTTTCTAACATGAGTAACCCTAGTACATCTTCATGGGGTGCCAACCTTTGGAGGTGTCATGTTGGATATTAAGTGAGCAATTCCTTTTTTCTCTACACAATTTCTCCTATGTTTCATTATTCGACTCTTTATTTTCTCAAAAATTGCTAAGTGTCGAACTTGCCTATGTTTTTCCCTCTTTATAGACCCAGTCATTAATTTTCTACCATATTTTTCACTTTTCCCGTGCATTTGTGCAATGTCCAGTGTTCCTTGTGCATGGTGTCCAATTTTTCTGCGATGCTTTCATTGTCTTCTCCGTGCGAATTTTTCCAATTCTCTTCCAGTCAACCAACTTCCTCTTGTTTTTCTTCTTTTGTCTTCCTTTTTCTTATCTTTCTACTTTTTATGTATTTTTTTAATTTTTATTTCCTAATTTCTACTATAGTACACTATACACATGGTTTCCTTATTGTGTTGCAACTACTGGGAGTTAGTAGATCGACTGTCCCTATATAGATTCAGTTAAATACCATTTACCATTTCTTGCAATTATGTACATGTCAATTCCTTTAGCTACACATATCCTCCATCTGTGACATACTTCAATTCATATGTCCCTAGTCAATGCATTCTGATCTTACCAGGATGTTGCAAAAATTTGTTGTCATAGAGGAGAATTGGATCTCCCTCCTTAAATCTATTCTTATTTATGTGTCTGTCATGCCAAGATTTTTCCCTTACTTTCTGCTCCTCTTAGTGAAATCCTTCCAGAATCCTGTCTTCTTCTAGTTCCATTAGTTGACTTAACCTCTCTTGTATTATGCCTCTTTTTTTCATATTTTTAATTGTTGTTATGCGTAGGCTGGGTATCAAAAATTCCAATGGCACCACTGCTTCTTGTCGATACACCAATCTGAATGGTGTATTTCATGTCAACTTGTTGCATGTAGTCCTGTATGCCCATAATACTACTGGTATCATTAAATCCCAATCATCTATGTTCACATTATAGATCTTTGTTAATGCATTCTCTAAAATCTTGTTGACAGATTCTACTGTCCCATTTTCCTAAGGATGATATGGTGTACTCTTCTGGTCATAGAATTTGAATTCCTCATTCATATCCTTGATGGTACTATTAATAAAATGGGTTCCTTGGTCACTCATCAGAATCCTGGGACATCCAAATATTATGATCACCTTCTCAAATAAGAAGTGTGTTGTTGTCTCTGTGTCGCAGTAACAATGTATCTTTCTCCCGACCTTCTTGTCAAATACCTAAACATTTACTTGGGGTCTTAGGGGAATATCATCCCTCCTATTGGGTTTTCCAACCCTCTAAAAAACATCAAAGTTCTAGAAATATTATTTTTCATCTTTATAAATTGTTGGCCGCCACAAACCTGCACACAATACCTTCTACATGGTATCTTTTCCTGCATAGTGTCCTCCAACTATACCTTCATTGAGCTTCTGCTAGAACCATGGGTCATTCACGTTATAATACACACCTTCTCAAAATGTTGTTTTCTCCTAGCTTGTATAAATGACTTGCAATTAGTTTATAGTATGCATCTCTAACTACCAAATTTTTCTTCTTCATGATACTAAAATCCTTTTGTGCAACTACTTTACTCAAGAATTCAATGATATCAACAAATTACTCATCAACAATATGCACTGACAATAATTGTGCATCAGGGAAGTTGTCTTCCAAGTTAGTAGGTTCTTCTCCATTGGTTACCCTTGACAAGTGATCGTGTCATGCATTCAGTTTCCCTGGTTTAACTATTACCTCAAAATAAAATTCCTGGAAAAATAATAGCCATCTACAAATCCTTCCCCCCAACACTGGCTTGTTGACTAGATATTTGAGAGAAGAATGATCTGTGAACATTTTAAAGTTCTTTCCCAATAAGTAATGTTTGAATTTTTGCAGTGCATACACCATGGATAGACATTCTCTTTATGTTGTGTTGTAATTCTTCTCTGATACAGATAGTTTCCTACTTGCAAAGGATATAGGATGATCTAAGTCACATGATCCCCGCTACGCCATAATTTATGCAAGTGTTATTGTTGTTGCATCTACATGCACATGAAAAAAAAATTCCCAATCTGGAAACACTAAGATAGGTGTTGTCACCATATTCTCCTTCGAAGTATCCAATCCCTACTGACAATACTCATTCCACTAATATTTTGTTTCCTTCTTCAACAAATTTTCCATCGACACAATAATCTGGACATACCCTTTGATAAAATTCCTATAGTACCCTGTATGTCCAAGTGTGTCTCTTAATTAGTGCACTGAATTTGGTGGCGGTGAGTTGACAATTATAGCAATCTTAGCAGGGTCAACCAATAACCCCTGTCTACACACAATATGTCCCAATTGTGACATCCACGACCTCACACAGGTTGGGGACAAGCCACTCCTCAGATGCTTTACTTAGCTCTGAAACCGTCTTTGTAACATTCCCAGCCTAATACGGGCCAGGCCATGCTACTCTAGAACTCTCTTTCATGCTCAAATACCAATTGTAACGTCCCTGACCATTCAGATCGGGCCATGCTACGCTGGAGAACACATCTATTATCTATGCAGAACATATTGTAACATACTTATCATCCTAACTAAGTTATGTCTCATATAATTTTCTAACTGCATGCAATTAAAACATATGCACACACAGAACTCTTGTAGAAGATTAATATATATAAAACATGAACAAACAAATACGCTATGTAAATGCATGGATTCACACTGAAAAATAGTAAACATATGCATGCATCATATACATGCAATACCCATAAGCATATAGACAATTATAATCACGCATAGGATAAACCCATAAAAATAACACGTGAATAACAATGTAGCATGTAAATTAATCACACAATTGACACTTATCTTTGTGATAATATCACCAACTACGTGTAGACCTTCCACAAACCTCCTAGCCTTAGAACACACTATTCATCACTCTCAACAGTGAGTCTCCCCTAAGCTGGGACTAAACTCCACCTAGGTAAAGGGGCTCCTAACCAAGCTAAAGGCTCATGAACAATAGCAAAGACTCCTTCTCAGGTGCTCACTCAATTAACAACCTACAGTCTCTCATTCCCCACATGCCTATCCCACCCAAGGAAGTGTGCCCTTTCTCTACTCAACACTCCCTCGATTGCCTCACTTCTCTTCTAGGGATTCAGCAGTAGGTTGGATAGGAAGTATCAGAGCCCTGCAGATGTAGTTCAACACCTCTGGAAATCAATCCCCAACAATTATCTCACCCAGAGAATTTCTCACGGGCCTGACAACCTGCCTCTTCAATATCCCATGGGCCTAACAACCCACTTCTTCAATCCCACTCCCAATCTAACAGTTACCCACCAGAAGGCTCTGGATATGGGTTCAGGTAAAGTCATGAAGATACAAAAGATAGTTCAATGGCTACCAATATTCATGGATGATTGACTATATATCTTAGTGATGGATGAATCAGGGGAAATATGATGGTCCCAATGAAGGATATTCCCCTGAAATAAACTAATTCAAACAATATGTATCCATGTACCCAACTTGACACTTGTCATGTTGGAAGCTACTTTGGCCCATTTGGCCCCAAATTAGAACTTAGGATAACATAATTATCCATACTTTATGATTTAAGAAATATTAATATAATATTCCTTAACTTAGCCCCTTCCCTTTCCCTAACCAATGGAGTTTAGTCCCCCATCTCTTTTATCATGGTCGTTCTGCATGCAGCGGTGTATTTTATATTAATTATGAGATATGTACAAAAATAGGTGCACAAGCCTTTAACATATAGGCTCTTTGGTCTAATCAAAACATAAGCATCCTAGCTTATAATAATGTCTCACTAGCCTATAAAACATATTAGATACACAAGGCTCTCTAGCCTCTACATCGCGTGCACTTAAGATGTTGTGCGCGGTATCTCAGAATGTGCACACTTCCTCATTTTACTGCATAGTACCTGCACGCGCTACACCATGGAATGTGCATACCAAAATGATATCAAATCAGCTCACTAGCTTATGTACATTTATATTTACATTTGCAATTGGGTTCATCCTTAGGGATATTACAATCCCCTCCTCTTATTTATGCACTGTCCTCAGTGCATCATGTACCCATGTACAACTAAATTTGAAAATCCTCAAAAAGATGTGGGTATTCTACCTGCATTGCATCCTCATGCTCCCAAGTAGCATCCTCAGGACCATACTAGGTCCATTGGACCTTTACAAGCTCTATGGCTTGATTCTGGAGATGTTTGATTTTCCGATCGAGAATACACACCAGACGCACTTGAAAAGTGCCTTCTTGCTCCACCTGAATCACATTCCATTCAATAACATGATTAGCATCAGGTATATATTTATTTAGCAAGGACACATATAATACATTATGAATAGACATAGATGAAAGCAATGCAATCATATAAGATACTAGACCAATCCTCTCTAGGATTTCAAACAGCCCACAATATCGAGCTGCGAACTTTGAACAATTTCCCAACTTCAAGGAACTTCTATTGGCTTTCACTTTCAAGAATATATGGTCACCCACTTTAAATTCCCTGTGAGTTCTTCCCTTATCAACATAAATTTTCTTCCTATCTTGGGCAACCTTTAATTTTTTCTTTATTTTCAACATTTTCTCTTCCATTTCCCTAAGAAATTCTGGCCCAACCACTGCTCTATCTGTTGGGTTATCTCAGCTTACCGGTGTGTTGCACTTTCTTCCATAAAGTGCCTCAAATGAGATCATCTTTAAAGATGCTTGGTACCCATTGTTATAAGCGAAATATACCAAGTGTAGGTAGTCTTCCCATTTTGATGGTTTATCCATCACATACATCCTCAACATATCCCCAATCACTTGATTCACCCTCTCTATTTGTCCATATGTTTCTGGATGATAAGTTGTACTAAAATTCAAATTTGTTCCAAATCCATTAAATAATCCCTTCCAAAATTTTGTGGTAAATTTTGGATCTCTTTCAGACACAATTGTCTTGGGTATGCCATATAACCTAGCAATTTCCCTCATATAAGCATCAGTAATGTTTGTTGCCTTGTGAGTGATCTTAACCGGAATAAAATGGGCAACTTTAGTAAGATTATCCACCACTACCATGATAGAATCATGTTGCTTTTTCATTCTAGGTAGTTTGGTAATAAAATCCATGTTTACAACTTCCTATTTCCACTTAGAAATGGGTAATGGTTGTAGAAAACCAGCGGGTTGTCTATGCTCATCCTTTACTTTTTGACATTCCAAACATCTGGCAATAAAATCAGCAACCTCTTTCTTCATGCTTAGCCAATAATATTGGCTCTTGACAGCTGCAATAGTTTTCTAATATCATGGGTGCCCAACATTGTGATTTTTCAATTCCTGAGAATTTGGTACATAAATTATGCCCCTATGTATGATAATTTCATCCTCATCCAGCTTGTATTCTTCAATTTTTTGCTGCAAATTACCTTGTTGTAATTTTGCCACTAAATCCTCGTATTGTAAATCGGATTTGGCAGTCTCCGTAATTTTTTGTTTCAAATCTGATTGATACATGCTAATGGTTGTAGCATTCATTTCATGCACTCTTCTACTGAGTGCATCAGCCACTTTGTTCTCTTTCCCCTTGATTTGTTTTATATCAAATTCATATTCGCCTAGAAGTTCTAACCATCTGCTTTGCCTAGCATTTAAAGTTGGTTGATCAAACAAATATTTCAGACCATTGTGGTCTGTCCTCATCTCAAACTTTTTTCCCATGAGGCAGTGTCTCCATTTCCTCAAGGCATGTATTATGGCTGCCAACTCCAAATCATGAGTGGCATAGTTTCTTTCATGCTCCTTTAACTTCCTTGACTCATAACATATAACAAACCCATTTTGACTAAGGACTCCACAAAGTCTCTCTTTACATGCATCTGTGCATATAATGAAGTTTTCATTTGGGTCTAATATCCGTAATATTGGAGCACTTGTTAATAATTGTTTCAAGTGTTGGAAACTCTTTTCACAATCCAATGTCCATTGAAACTTCACACCTTTTATTTGCAATGAAGTGATTGGGTGTGCAATCTTTGAAAATCCTTCTATAAATATCCTATAGTATCCTGCAAGGCCCATGAATTATCTCATCTCTGTCACATTCTTTGGTACTGGCCATTCTCTAATGGATTCTATCTTCTCAGGGTCCACTACTATCCCATCCTTTGAAATGATGTGCCCCAAATAGTGAATTTTCTTCTGGTAAAAAGAGAACTTGCTTAATTTGGCATACAATTGATGCTCCCTTAATACTTGCAAAACCATCCTCAAATGATGTTCATGCTCTTATTCTAACTTGGAATATATGAGAATGTCATCCAAAAAGACAACGACAAACTTTTCTAAATATTTTCGGAAAACACCATTCATTAAGCACATGAAAACAGCTGGTGCATTTGACAACCCAAATGGCACCATTGTGAACTCGTAATGACCATACCTTGTCCTGAAAGTGGTCTTGCTGATATCTTCTTCTTTAATCCTTACTTGATGGTATCCTGACCTGATATCTATCTTTGAAAAGATCTTTGCATCCTTCAATTGATCAAAAAAATCATCAATCCTTGGCAGAGGATACTTGTTCTTTACAATCACTTTATCAACTATCTAAAATCAATGCACAATCTTAATGTTCCATCTTTCTTCTTCACAAACAACACTGGGGCATCCCAAGGTGACACACTTGGGTGTATATACCCCTTCTTTAGAAGTTCTTCAAGTTGCATTTGCAACTCCTTCAGCTCTGGTGTACTCATTCTTTAAGGAATATTTGATATTGGAGCTACTCTAGGTGTTAGATTTATAGAGAAATCAATGTCCCTCCTTGGGGGTAGTCTTGGTACCTCCTTGAACACATATTCAAAATCTTCAAGGACTGCATAATCTTCCAAATTTTACACCTTATCTCTAGGTTTCTCCACCAAATGAGCTACAAATATTTGACACCCTTTTCTGTAACATTTCTTCAACTGCAATGTTGAAATCTCTCTGATGGATACTGCTCTAGGAATTCCCTACACTTTCCTTAGTTTCCCTTCCTCATCCAAGCAAGTAAATGCTTTGTTATGGTAGTCTAGGTTGGCATGTTTTTTTTCCAACCAATCCATCCCAATTAGATAGTCATAGGAACCTAAAGACAAGATGTTCAAATCTGCCTAGGTGTTCATTCCATTCATGTCCATAACACATGACTTAACCATCTCATTAACTTTTCTTTTGGCCCCTGTGGCCAGTGGCACCAACCAATATTTCCCATGCTTTCTTCTTGGCAAATGAAAACTTCCCACCACCTTAGGATCTATATAACTATGACTAGCTCCTGAATCAATTAAAATAGCAATGGTTTGGTTGTTGATCATACCTTCCACTTCAATCATATGTGACTGATATTTTTCTTGCTTATTGTCTAGGGATGCATAGATCTTGGGCATCTTTCTGCCCATGTCCTCCATTGTTTCATCTTGTTGTACATTATGAATAGTCCTCCCTTTTTCACCTCTATGAGGACAATCTCTGAACATGTGATCCCCTTTACAACCCCAACAATGAATAGGTGGTTGCCTTGGCCTTTGACTTCATGTGTCCATCATTCTAGGTTCCTTAGGAGTTTGTTGTCCCTGTGGACTATTTCTGAATAATGGTGTCTTAGAGCCCTTCTTCCTTTGATCCATCTTGAATTTCTTTTTGTCTTCGCAAGAATTTTGGAATGTTGTCCTTGATTTTTTTTTATCATATAGGCATTTAGCTCGCCTTATGGTCTCCTCCAATGTCTTGGGATCATCATATTGTATTTTTTCACTGATGAATGATGGCAATCCACTCAAATACCTTTGAATTTTGACTGTCTCATCCTTGATGAAAGAGACATACTTCAGCAGTTCTAGAAACCTTCTCTCATATTCCTCAATTGTCATACTCCCAAGCTTGAGTTCAAAAAACTCTTTCATTTTCTTGTCATAGTATCTCTTAGTCAAGTATTTATTCTCAAAATACTTCTTGAATATTCTCCAAGTAACACTTTTCTCTTTGATGTGTTGCACCTGCACAAGCTGATCCCGCCACATGGATGTTTTTCCTTTGAGTTGATATATGGAAATTATACCCTCTGCATGAGAGGAATTATTATGAAATTGAAAATACTTTCTCATGCCTAGCAGCCATGTCTCTGCATCTTCATCCTTCTTGTGTTCATCATCAAATGTAGGAGGTTTGATTTTGTTCATTTCTCCTCGCAGTTCATCCACCCCAGACCTCTCATACTTTTTGATAGGGGATGGACTTGAGCTGCTGTGTGATCTCTTATTGGAATTCCTTGGGGAGTGGTGGTGATGCCTACTAACACTTCTTGTTTTTCTTTTCTCGTCATGAGACTTGTGACTTCCCAATTTGCTTGAGCCACTCTCCTTATCCAATTTCTTTTCTATTATGTTCAAGCTCTCCAATAACTTCATGTTGAATTCATCCTACTACTCCTTGTCTCTCATAAGCCTTTCATTATCAATTTTATGGATTTGAACATCCTTCTGTAAATTTTTAATGGTCTTTGCCATATTTATGTTTTCATCCTTTTCTTCACCATATCCATTGGAGTTGGTTCCTTCCATGCTCAAATGAACATCCATCCCTCTAACTTCATATTCCTGGTTGTAATTTCCTAGTGCCTTTTCCATTACTCTGTACTCTAAACTAATCTTGATCTGATCTAGTTGTTGTTAACTCTACAAAATGTGCAGCCAACAAAACTTGTCAGACTAACTGTTTCAGCAATTTTGTGAAAATTATGGACCATTTTGGTTCAATAATTTATCAGAAGCCTTTCTTCTGATTTCCTGAAATATTGAATTCTCAATCAATTTTCTAGGTGGATAATTATATTCCACTATCCAAGATCTTCCCAATGCTTGCTCACATGCTCAATTCTAAGTCTTGAGCAGAAAGTTATGGCTTCATGGAGCTAGTCAGGGTCTTATCATTTACCCTTCATTGTTTCTGTTGTTCATCCCCCTTCAACAGCTTTGCGCGCACAAATTTCAATCTGTGCTCCCGTATTTTCCAGGTGTTGCAATATCACAGTTAAATCATTATTTGTTCACTTTACAACCACTGTGTATCACTTCTTTGTTGTTCCAATAACATGTGTGCACTTTTGTGTTGCGCTCCAATAAATACCTTGCGCAATTTTGGTTCTTGCACTATTACATGTTGCACGCAGTTTTGTATCGCGCACTGATATACCACATTCATTTTTATTTATGCATTGCACCATGCCAAATTTCAATATGCCACCACCGTGCATCAATACTCTGCCAACCAAACTCTTATGTGCTCTACCAATACTGCATACACCCTACACGCCCTTATTGTGTGTGTACACCGTGCGCACATTCTTATGCATGTGCACTCCATGCAATGCAAAATTTAGTGCGTGCACCCACACACCATATTCTTTCATATGGCGCCACAATTTACCACACGCTCCAGCATGCTAACTTTTTTGCGAGGTACCTGCATGCTAACATTTTCCGCTGCATCTGTCATGGCTTCATTGTAACTTCAAATTTTACCAATTCTATGTTCAAATTTGCTAGGACAGATATTAAATCGGTAATATCTCATCACTTGGTTGAATTTCTCCATTTTCTCATGAATCCATCCACAGAAATTGGGGATTTTCCCCATTTCTGCCCAGTTGTTGTTACTTTTTTTCTTTTTTGCCATGGACACTCTACAACTGAAATTTGGCCACTTCAAATTAAACCCTTTGTGACATTTTTCTTCAACTCAACTTTCTCGGCCCATTCAATCTTAGTGTTGAAAACTGAAGCTCTAATACCAATTTGTGACATTCTTGGCCTCACACAGGCTAGGGACAAGCCACTCCTCAGATGATTTACTTAGCTCTGAAACTGTCTTTGTAACATTCCTAGCCTGATACAGGCCAGGCCATCCTACTCCAGAACACTCTTTCATGCTCAAATACCAATTGTAACATCCCCGACCATTCATGCTAGGCCATGCTACGCTTGAGAACACATATGTTCTCTATGTGGAACATACTGTAACATACTTAGCATGCTAACTAAGTTATGTCTCATATAATTTTCTAACTGCATGCAATTAAAACATATGCACACACAGAACTCTTGCAGAAGATTAATATATATAAAACGTGAACAGACAAATACGCTATGTAAATGCATGGATTCACACTGCAACGCAATAAACATATACATCCAGCATATACACGCAATACCCATAAGCATACAAACAGCTATAATCATGCATAGGATAAACCCATAAAAAAAATACGTGAATAACAATGCAGCATGTAAATTAATCACACAATTGACACTTATCTTTGTGATAATATCACCAACTGCGTGCAGACCTTCCACAAACCTCCCAACCTTAGAAAACACTATTCATCACTCTTAATAGTGAGTCACCCCCGAGCTAGGACTAAACTCCACTTGGGTAAAGGGTTTCCTAACCAGGCTAAATGCTCATGAACAACAAGAAAGACTCTGTCTCAGGTGCTCACTCAACTAACAGCCTACAGTCCCTCATTCCCCACATGCATGTTCCACTCAAGGAAGTGTGCCCCTTCTCTTCTCAACAGTCCCTCATCTGCCCCACTTCCCTTCCAAGGCTTCACCATCAGGCTAGATAGGAAGTCTCAGAGCCCTGCAGCTGTAGTTCTCACCTTCGAAAATCAATCTCCAGCAATTCTCTCACCCAAAGAATTTCTCATGGGCCTGATAACTTGCCTCTTCAATATCCCACGGGCCTGACAACCCACTTATTCAATCCCTCTCCCAAGCTAACAGTTACCCAATAGAAGGATCTGGATATGGGTTCAGGTAAAGTCATGAAGATACAAAAGATAGTTCAATGGCTACCAATATTCATGGATGAATGACTATATATCTTAGTGATGGATGAATCAGGGGAAAGATGATGGTCCCAATGAAGGAGATTCCCCCAAAATGAACTAAATCCAAAAATATGTATGCATGCCGCCAACTTGACATTTGTCATGTTGGAAGCTACTTTGGCCCACTTGGCCCCAACTTAGAACTTAGGATAACATAATTATCCATACTTATGATTTAAGAAATATAAATATAATATTCCTTAACTTAGCCCCTTCCCTTTCCCTAACCACTGTAGTTTAGTCCCCCATATATTTTATCGTGGTCGGTCTGCGTGCAGCAATGTATTTTATATTAATTATGAGATATGTACAAAAATAGGCGCATTGGCCTTTAACATCTAGGCTCTCCAGACTAATCAAAACATAAGCATCCTAGCTTATAATACTGGCTCACCAGCCTATAAAACATATCAGATACACAAGGCTCCCAGGCCTCTACATCACACACACTTAAGATGTTGTGTGTGGTATCCTGGAATGTGCACACTTCCTCATTTTACTCTGCAGTACCTGCACACACTATACCATGGAATGTGCATACCAAAATGATATCAAATCATCTCACCAGCTTATGTACATTTATATTTACATTTTCAATTGGGTTTGGCTTTAGGGATATTACACCAACAATATCTTAAAAGGTGTGCTTAAAATGCATTTCTTGATGTTTAATGAGATCTGACATTGCTTGCATCTTTCCAACATTAGTCTTAGGACTTTTACATGATCTTTCAAAAGACTAAAAACAATCTAGTCATCCAAATATACTTCTAATATATTATGTATGAAATATTTAAAAGTAGCTATGACCACCCTTGAAAAGATGGTTGGTGCATTCTTCAATCCAAAGGACATAACTATATATTGGTATGATCCCCATTCCATAGCAAATGTATTATTATGCCTATCCTCTTGAGCTATTTTGATCTGATGATAACCTAAGAATCCATTTGTGAATGAATATGCTTCTTGGCCTCCTACATTCTCCAATACTTCATCTATAAATTGGTAGGGAAAGGATCATGTAAGAAAGCATCATTTAATTTTCTTAGATCTACACAAATTCTTATCCCCCCTCACTTCTTTTCCTGGACTACCTTGGGATTGATCCCTTCATATTCCTCCACTGGCTCTATGATACCAACTTCTGGCATTTGGTCAAGTTTTTCTTTCACTTTTTTCTTATAGACTAGATTCAGCTTGTAAGGTCTTTGTCTAACATGTGTAACATCTGTTTTTAGGGGTATATTCATCTCACCAGCTCGCCTGATATGGCTTTCATCTCTGTAAATGTTTTTTGAAACAAGTCACTATATTCACATAGTAACTTTATTATCCTTTCTAGTGTCTGCTCGTCCCAATAGTCTCCAATTCTTTCCATTTTACGGTTTTGTTTAGTCCAAATGTTGACTTTCTTGACCTTAATTGGGGAAGAAAATGCCTCTGACTCCATATATAGACCTTCCACCTCTTGTTCACCTTCAACCTTTGTTATATGAATGTTTCACAAATCATCTTCATCTGGTGCTTCCTCTATGACATGATAACATGAGAGTAAATCTTTGATTGTATGTCTATTCTGTTGTTTATATTATGTTATAATTTCCACCTCAGGTTCCTCAAAAAATATGATTCCTTGTATCAGCTTCAAGGATGAATCAATATTTGGGCTATCATGCTCAAATGGGAAAGTTACCACAAAATTATGTTGTAATACTATCCATTTTGTAGTTCCTCTGTGCATCTCCTAGTCTATGTACCATTTCCATGGTATCCCTTCCAATGTATGGATAAAGTAGTCAAACCATTCTTCTAGTGGTTTCAACCTCCATTATGTTCTGTATTTCTCTAGGTGCTCAACTAGACTTCTTCGCCCATCATACTTATGCAATGTATTTCTCCCCTGTTGTGAGCCAAAGCTAATGCGCATTAACCTTTTACATGGATACTGGTCTTCTATTTCTTCCATATGTGCACCCCACCATCTTGCAAGTGTTTCCTTGAGTGAAATATCCAGGGCTAACAACCTTTGATTTTCCAAAACTTCCTCCTCATAATTTTCAAGAATTCTTTGAAGTCATTCTAACCATAAAAGGTAGGAGGTTCCCTTACCTCTATACCAACCCACCTTACTTTGCAGCATATTCTTGCGCACCTCCTTGTGGAGACTTCATGTAGTCTTTGTTGTAATTTTTCTAGAACTGTATCTGAGTCTGAAGCACATATTGTAATTCTTCTCTAGTTGAGTACCCCATCTGCAATTGGGTTGATGTAGTCTTCTTCTCACATGGTAGATCTATATAACCAATTTATTTCTTCCAATTCCAAACATGTCGCCTCTACAAACCTTTATCCTTCTTAAGGATACAATGGTGCAATCACTCTGTACTCTCCTAGTTCAAAATTTGTTTTCCTTGTCTTCATGTTAATAGAAACCTAGTTATCAAATACCCAGTCCAATCCAAGTAATGTTGGGTAGGGTTTTGTGCTATCTACTATTTCTATAACCTTGAAATTTTCCACAATGCACACTCCATCCAAGTCTACTGTCACACCTTTAAGTCTTCCAATTGGTAGCACTCTATGTTGATTTTTAATTTTCATCTGGACAGGTGAATATCCTAATGTGGGTTCCCCCATACACTACTATGTATTCTTAGGTAATAAATTCACTTTAGAGCCTAAATCAACTATGATATCTCCCATGTTGAAATACCCAATGTTGGCATTTAACCTAAATTCCATACTTTTTCTTCTTCTCGTATGGAGATGATTCATTGTCTTCTATTCTAACCTCCCTTCTACTTACGTGTTGCATCTTTCTAGCAAATTTTTTAAGACCTTAATGGATGATGGATCATTCAATAAMTTAACACGGGATTGCAAAAAGGTATCTATGTAACTTACTTCCTTTAAAGKTTGTCCTTTGTCGATGTGATCCATTGAAGATGGCATCTCATACAATGGTGGATCCTAAGTTTTCTGCGTAATTGATGTAGATGCAATGTTCTCTTTTCAAATCTCTTGTATGGGTTCCTTAAATGTTTCATTTTCTTTCCGTGCATCAAAGTGCTTTTGTGGCTCAGTATTCTTCTTGACCCACTGGTGTTGATCTAGATATTGTTTTGTTGCATCAACTCCCATCTTGGATCTTCCTCTAGTAACTACGTTGATGTTTTTTCCATCATCCCTGGTCTATGTATAAATCCATTTGACATTCTTATTATTTTAGTTCCTTTTCTCCTATATTTTTCCCAATAGTGTTGGGCAATATTATGTGTCATGGTCTATTGCACAAAAATACATACATGTCATAGGTGGAAGTGGACAATCTCTTGCATAATGTCCTAGTTGTTGGAATTTGTGGTAGACTATTGGCCTAATAGAAGCTACCTTGTAGCCTCTCGCGCATTTCTCAACATCGTCATAGGCTTCTTTGATCTTCTGTGCAAGAGCGTCGTCTGCGGTCTTTCCAGGATAATACTCATGGGGATCAGGGCCCTTCATGCTAAGCTCGGTGATCCTATTAATCAGCGTCAAATCAACAGTTATGTGATGATCTAACCATGGGTATCCTCTATGGCAACTTGATAGCATCAATTTTACACAAGAATTCACCTCCTGGTGTCTGCCGAAGTGTGGTATTTTCATAACGTTGAGCAAAGTAGAGTGCGCAAGGTTCATCATCCATTGCTAAGGGATGAGCTTCGAATTCTTGCCCTTAGTTCTCATCAAGTACTTATACAGGGTGAGCATGTTGTAAGCTTTACAGTCCCCTAGGTTGAAGTCACAAAACTTCAATGCTATAACCTTGTCTTGATATACGCAGTAGGTGCGTACTCCTTTCGGTAGATAGGCAGTGACTAGGGTGTATTCAAATTCTCTAGGGACACTGTCCCTATTAATCTCACCGCTCAGAGGGGGTATGTAAGCTGGTAGGATGGATGGAACTAACTTTGTGTTGGCTATGTCATCCTTATGCTTAGCTCTTCTTTCTGCGTCAGCTCGAGATGTTTCTTCTCGAGCAGTCGATGGGGAGGCCTGAACTCCTCCCATCGATGATTCTTGGACTCTAATGGACATTCTTCTTTCTGACATGACTCTCTTAGTCATTAAATCGAGAAGGACCTCTATGATGAATTCCTCAAGTTCGGTGAGCTCATCGAACATATGCACTCGAGAAAGATAATCGGGGTCAGGATGATCTCAAATTACTGCACTAGGATGAACAATCTACTTGCAATGATCACTATAGACAATCACTAGTTCTACGGTCTTCAATTTTTCAATTGGAAAAAGTGTTCTTCGGGCACGGTGCAGCGAGCTAAATAGGAAATTCGTCAACGGTCTGCTTGCAATGGGTATGAATATTTCATGAACGTTGATCCATACATTATGGTGTGGTCCAATGGTCTGGTGGTGATCCTTTAATTCTTTTCTATTCATTCAGAGTGGAAGTTTGTTAAGGTCCTAACCCGCACATAGGTAGATCAATGTATTCGGATGTAATAAAGGTCAATATTAATAAGACCTTTCAATAAAATAGAATAAGGCAGATGTAAGAAGACCTAATAGAAGCTTCCACTTCTAGAAGGATCTTCCTCTAGATGCTTCTCTTAATAGACATATTTAGTATAAATAAGGGTCGAGGGTATGAAAAACCCTAGCTTGGATATTATTGTAACAGAGCGCTGCTCGACTGGAGGTTGCCCCCTCGAAGAGGCCTGTGAACATTGCTATCTGATTCAAAGTGCTATTTTTGTTGCTATTTCGTATATCATTTCTATGTATTGTGAAGATTATGCTGGATATTTTACTGTTATTCTGTCATTTCTAGCATTTCATTTCTGTTTTGCATATTTTATATATCTGGTATCTTGCAAGTGGTATCAGAGCACTTTCCTTGGCAGAAATTGTGGGTATTTTTTTTTCAGGGTAGAGACATATTCCGGCGTCTTTAAGCCACAGAGATCTGTCGTTACATGAATAAACCCACGGTTGAGGGATT
>JASDQU010105019.1:52095-66812 GCA_032191745.1 Picea mariana
CGAGACGGATACTGAACTATTGACCTCCCTTCATCAAACAACCTCCGTACATATCTCTGATCATATTCATGAATGGAGATGACAAGGAAGGCTAATAAAAGTGGTCATTCCTGACCAATTATTAGCGGAATGGTTCACCAAATCACTGTTACCCCAGATCGCTCGTGATGTTTCCATGGGTGGTGTAGTTACCAAGGAAGAAGCTATTTCTTGGGCTCAGTACTTGGATTTGGTTTATTTAAAATCTGGTACTCTCTACGAGTTGATACCGAATGCTACCCATGCCACTAATGATCCGTCCAAACCATCGTCTACCTCGCACACGGATGGAGTCATTGGCTCCATCAAAACCCAATCTACTTCCTAGTTGGCTGGAACAACCTAGAGGCCCACTTCAACGACTGCTCCTAGTCCGACTGCACCCTCTTCTACCTCCCCTCAAACTCAAGTCTCTGAGGTGAATGTGGTCCAATCGACCCCTTCACAACAACCTGGGGGAAAGAAGAAAGAAATAAATAAACCAAAGAAAAACAACAACAACGAACAACCAAAAAATCAACCACAAACCCCTGCTACCGGAAAACAACCACAACGAAAACCAAAATTCCCATGTCTCATTTGTGGCGACGATCACTACACTCGATACTGTCCACATCACGATGAAGTGGCCAAAATTTTTAAGGGAAATTCACAACCCGTTGTGCTTACTCATCTTTTTCCACAACAACAATCTTTGGTTGCTCAAACCCGCACTGTAGGGGGCAGTTCCAACCAATCCCATGATGAGGCCTCGACAAGTGCCCACATTTACATGTTTAACGGGATTAATCTGACCACTCGCACTATGACTTATGACACACTGATTAAACCTGATAAGGCAAAGTCCGCTAATGGTTCCTTACCAAACCCATTACCATTTGTCGTTAGTCCTCCATTTACTAGCCCTCCATCCAGGCCACTTCAGATTGAGAAACCTTCGTTCGACTCCATTTTACACCCTCCTAAGAGCATTATCCGGAAGTCTACCTTTAATCCTAGCTCACGGGCTACTCAAAACTACAACATTGTTGAAGATTTGGCTCAAGCACCGTGTGTTATGTCTACTTTGGAAGTTCTACAACACTATCTCAGCCAACGTAGAATGCTCTTAGTTGCCATCAGCACTTTCGATCCTGAGTCATCAAATAACCTCACGTTTAATATAGATGATCATCAACCCCGACTCTCTCACCAACTAGCTTTTCAGATCGATGTTGTTGTTCACAATCAACAAATCCACCGAACCATCTTGGATGAGGGAGCCTCTACTTGTGTCATGTCTTTAGCTTGTTGGAAAGGCTTAAAATCACCTGCCCTTAACAAATCCCCTATGATGTTACGCGCTTTCGATGGATGAGGTTTTCATCCTCACGGACTGTTACAATCCTCAGCCATTCAGTTGGGTGGCAAAATTGTTACCGTTGATGTCGAGGTGGTTGATGCCCCCCTCGATTACAACCTACTACTTGGAAGAAGTTGGTTCTATGCTATGACTGCCATCACCTTGTCGGTGTTTCGATGTGTACAATTTCCCCATCAAGGCAAAATTGTCACTATCGATCAACTCGATTTCTGTACACCCGACGCTCTTGCCCCTATCACCAACAACATTCCTTTTCTGGGAGACCACCCAGTTACGTATGAAAGTGTTGGTGTTGGATTATTGAAATATTCTAGCCTCATGGGTACCTTCCCTACACCACTTCCACCCACCGCACATCATATTTCCACCGTCAATGTGATTTCGACTATGCCTTATCAATCTTTGAAATCATCTGATCCTTGGATTGTACCTAGTCCTATGGAATTTGATGTGCTTGGTGACACTATGCAACTTAGCCCAGCCGAGGATGCATACATAGCTATTCAATCTGCCTCTCCCTCTTCAGACAACCCACATTCCTTGGCACCTGATGCCTACTCGATGCCTTCATGGTTGGATTCCCTATCGTCTGCAATCGATTACATTTCCCAAATTTTCCCTTCTAACGAATCTATTATGGAAATGCTTAGCATTGACGATGTGCCTCGGGATGATAACCATCATCGATCCTCTTTTATTCCTCCTTTGGAAGAAATTCACAAAGACATACACTCTGTCTTCCCCCCTGATGTTACCAATTCTCCGCAATCTCCCATCCTCACATAAGATCCTCTTTCTAAGGGGAATATGGGTAACATCTCTACTACAATCGTTATCAATATTTCGATCAAAGAGGGCATTGTGGAAAAAATTAACCTTGGTGCTAATTGCACACCTGAATAAGTGGTCTCTTACACCGCTCTGCTTAAAGAATTTTGTGATGTCTTCGCTTGGAGCTATGAGGAAACGCCAGGGATCGACCCTTCGATCATCGTGCACAAAATCAAGACTTACCCTGGCGTGAAACCTGTTCGAAAAAAACTCCACCCGGTTCATCCCAAGAAAATCGCGGCTATAAAGGCAGAAGTTGAGAAACTCTTGAAATCTGGCTTTATCTATCCTATCCCTTTGACAAAATGGGTCTCCAACCTTGTTCTAGTTGCTAAAAAACAAGGAACCATCTGTGTTTGTGTTGACTATCGGGATCTCAATAAAGCTTGTCCAAATGACAACTACCCTACACCCTTCATCGACCAAATCATTGATAATTTCACTGGGAGCGTAATCTTCTCTTTCATGGATGGCTTCTCCGGGTATAACCAGATTGAAATTTTACCTGTTGATCAACATAAGACATCCTTTATCTGCCCATGGGGAACTTTCGCCTATCGAAAGCTACCTTTTGGTCTCAAAAATGATGGTGCTACTTTCCAGTGGGCCATGTCATACACTTTCCACGATATCAAGCATATC
Source organism: Picea mariana (assembly GCA_032191745.1). Lineage (NCBI taxonomy): Eukaryota > Viridiplantae > Streptophyta > Pinopsida > Pinales > Pinaceae > Picea > Picea mariana. The sequence continues at coordinate 54,971 of JASDQU010105019.1, forward strand.
GTAGAACCTTACCTTGACGACTTACCTACCCACTCATGCAATTGATTCGATCACATTGATCACTTACGGGCTATTTTTTTTCAATGTCGGTTCTATCGTATCCGCTTGAACCCACACAAGTGCATTTTTGTTGTCGAATCCGGTCGACTCCTCAGGTTTATTGTCTCTAAAGACGGGATTAGTGTGGATCCCTTAAATATTAAGGCTATTCTAGCCTTACCCCCACCTACTAATTTAACCCAAATCCAAAGTTTGCAAGGAAAAGCAAACTTCCTTCACCGTTTCATTTGCAACTACGTTGAGATAACTAAAGGATTCATGCGGTTGCTGCAGAAAAATGCCTCTTTCATCTAGGATGACATCGCTCAATGGTCATTTGATTCCCTCAAGCATGCCTTGACCCACTCACCTTTGTTGCACCCTCCAAAGTATACAATTACTACATCCTTTACTTAGTTACCTCCACTTCCACTATTGCAATGGTGTTAGTTCAGGAGGACCCCAACAGTGAGGAACATGTGATCTATTACCTGAGAAAGATTTTATCTAGACCCAAACTCTGATATTCACATGTAGAGAAACTAGCTCTGGCAGCCATCATCGTTGTCCAGAGATTCTGCCATTACATCTTACTACGCACCACCACGGTGATTGCAGACTCAAACCCCATGTACAATGTCTTGACACGTCAAGTGCTCAGGGGAAAATACTCTAAATGGATTGTCATCCTTCAGGAATTTTATCTTGAATTTACAAAGTCCAAAGCCAAAAAGTTCCTGTTGTTTATGGAGCTTATCTACAATCTCCCCCATGCTGATAAAGATATCGAACCTAGAGATTATCTCCCCAATGAAACTCTTTTCCTAATCAGCACCTCTGATCCTTGGTACGGAGACATCCTCCTTTACCTCCAAACCCAACGTTTTCAACCTAACACTTCCCGTGAAGAGCGTCGACGTATTCGCCACCATTCTCATTGTTATCTCATCGTAGATGACACCTTGTATCGTCGTGGTATTGATACCATCCTTTGACAATGTTTGATTCATGTGGAGGTTGAATGCATTTTGAATGACTGTCACCTTGGAGCCTGTGGCGGTCACCTTTTGGGGATGGCCACAGCCCAAAAAATTCTATGTGCCGACTATTTTTGGCCCTCGATTTTCAAAGATTGTATTGAGGCAGTAAGAAAATGCCCACCCTGCCAAGTTTTTATTAACAAGGCATGCTCCCACCCTACTATGTTGCACCCCATTATCGCCATCGGCCCCTTTGCCAAGTGGGGTATCGATTTTATGCAATGTAAGCCTACCTCAGCCAGGGGGCACGGTTATATAATCATCGTTGTCGACTACTTTACCAAATGGGCTTAGGCTATGCCTACCTTTTTGAACGATGGTCATACTACAACTCTGTTTCTTTTAAACCACATCATAACTTGTTTTGGTGTACCACGCACCATCATCATCGATCACGGTACACACTTTAAGAACCAAATGATGAGTGAATTACATGCCAAGTTGGGTTTTCACCATGAAAACGCATCCCCATACTATCCTCAAGCCAATGGACAAGTTGAGGCCATCAAMAAAGTCCTAAAAACCATGATTCAACACATGGTAGGGGCAAACAAGACATCCTGGCATCTACAACTTTTCTCTACTCTCTAGGCTTAYCGTACTTCCGTGAAAACCGCAACTGGATTTACTCCTTTCCAGTTGGTGTATGGCATCGAAGCCGTTTTACCAATCGAGTGTGAGATTCCATCTCTGAAACTTAAAGTAGAKCTCCTACCCCATACTTCTGCCRAATAAGAGCGTTTCTTATATCTATCCAAACTGGACGAGACACGTCATGATGCCACTCTCATTAACAAGGCACATCAGAAACAGATTAAAAATCAATACGACAAATCCATCCATCCTCGGACTTTTGCAAAGGAGACTTAGTCCTCATCTATGACCAAGCTCATGACAAATTGGGGACAGGTAATTTAGAACCTCTGTGGCATGGCCCTTACATCGTAAAATGTGTTCTACACAGAGGCACTTATGAGTTAGTCGATTATGATGGAATTTCCCTAGCGGAGCCCCGGAACGGGCTTTACCTTAAAAATTACTATGCCTAGATCACCTAGCATGTGTATGTTGTACATTATTGTATTTTAGTTTGGTGTGTCTGTTTCTTTCACATGCTCGAGTCTTTACCTTTGCCACTCATAATTGTGCTTGTGTTTTCATGCGTAGATAATGTCTTCCTTTCCTATCTTTGTCGAGTTTGCGGATGGTGCTAGTCGACATACCCGGAATATTGCTTCGACAGCATGGGTCATTTACCAATTTGACAAGGTGGTGAGTTCAGGAGGTATTTGCTTAGGACCAGTGACTAATAACATGGCAGAATATCATGTTGTCATCGAACTCTTGACCCAAGCCTCCTCCCTAGGTATCTCTCGTATCATTGTTAACCTAGACTCCCAACTCGTGGTCTATCAACTTAATCATATCTACGCTATTTGTAATCCTATCCTGCTACGTCTCCACCTAAAAGTTCTTCGTCTTGAACGAATGTTTGATTATATCGAATACAGACATATTCCAAGAGAACTTGAAAATGTTTCAGATTCATTAGCTAATTACATCATGGATCGGTATCTCGCCCATAGATAAGATTTCATAAAGGAAAGAAAATTGTACATCACATGTAAATTAAAACACATCACATTAAAGGTATCATCATGTACAAATGTTTTGGCACTGTAAAAACTCGGAACTGTATAAATATACATAGCGTGACTAAAATTTTTTGATTACATCAAAAAAGTATTTAGAAGAGCAAAATGTTGGGTCTTTACACCCATACAACATCACCTGACAAGTCATACAAAATAAGATCACCAGAGAGACTCTAATCTCCCTGCACTACATTGTGCTGAGAGTAACATATCACTGCATGCACTACGTGTCTCAGTAGAGAATTGACATTCTTTGGCACTCCCACAGTGTGCCTCTACAGATGTAAAGGCACTTCTCCCCTATGTAAAGGAGGAATTCCCATCATGAGGCCTTGAAGGTTTCTTTCAACCTCCCAGAGACCTATCATTGGTGCCCCCGGATCTGTTGCAACCGAAGCACCCCCATGACATCCTAGTATTGGTATCTCAGTCAAGTGCATTGCTCCCTTGTCTACATGTTGAAAACAATACATCTTTTAAAAACTCTTCTACATACCCAAAAAAATATATACATTAAAAACTTAAAAAACAAAAAACTAGACAAGGTGTTGCTCAGTCTCTTAACTGACACATCCCAATCTTCCCCAGTGGGTAGAATCAAGTCCATGCTCCCACGAAAATCCACCTCAGCATATGATAAGTCTTCTATCCAGAGATACTGCCATCTCAACCAGGCGAAGAAGTCACCGGTGAAACGGAACTCTGACTCGGCTACTAGCCTCGGAGACAGACTAGTCCACCTCTCCATCCGTGGTTCTTCCACTGGTCGCACTGTCAGTGTTATCTGAGGCTGCATCTGGGGGATGCACTCTAAGAAAAATGAGACCATAAAAGAGTCATATCCAAATTGTTTCTGCCCCATCCTACACCGCAAAACATGTTCCTTCACATTCCGAAGGAACCCTGCGCTCCAATTAAATAGTGTTGGCTCCAAACACTGTACGCCATAAGCTACCTACAATCTCGACACCAGATGTGTGCTAGTACTTCCTATCATGCTCGTGATGGAAAACAAAATGGACCAGAGGGGTAACTCTCGGATATCCTTGATAGGGATACTACCCCCCACCAGTCTTGCTCCTGGGATACAATGACGTACCAGATACACGCCCACTTTCTCGGGAAGTGCCCTCTTTCCGGAAAAGGATATAGGAACCCCTCTTTTCGAGAGGCCAGTCAAGAAATATACGTCTTCCAACTCGATGGTTAGAATCTGTGTTCTAATTCGGAACCCTTGCTCCGCGACATCCCACAAGTTGATCATGTGCTCAAGCATTAAAATCTCCTTCTTCATTTTTTGCAATTTGAAGAATTTCAGTAAGCCACAAGCTCTCAACGCGGCCCACGTGCGAGCACTCCACAAAGTATCCAAGTCATCAATCTCATGCTCTCATTCTTTCCACTCGATCATGGTCACCGAAATCACCTACAACCAAAAAACAAAGAATTTCATGATTCAATTTTTTGGCAATTTCGGCAATTTCTTAAACAATTTAAGAACTTGAAATCTAATGCCCACATTGTTCAAATAGACCACACCCTCTTCTATAATCATCACGCCCCCTCTTTACCATTCAATAATCATCACGCAACAATAAAATGTTTTTTAATTAAGATGATGTCCATAATGGCTGCGTGGGCGTATTTTTTGAGTTTTCTATGACTTCTTTGACAAAAACGACCCATCTACTCAAGGGTCAAGGCATTGACATCTTGGATATCACTTTCTAAAACATTTTTTTCAAAAGAATGTCTTACTCCCATTGTTTTTAATAGAGGCCGATTTGATCTTTTTTGGAGAGACCTAGGGCTTCATTATTTAAATTAAATACTGCTATGAAAATGAATATTAAACCATGTAATTGAAAGAAGGGGAGATGAAGATCTACCTGGTCCAAACAGCAAGAGAAATGGTCAACCGTAGCTTCGGTATCAAGCGAAACAAGATCCACCTCCAAAATGAGAATCTCCACTGCTACAAATCCTTATGAAAAATGAAATGGTAAATGAAGATTTTTCTTGTATTACTATTTATAAATTTTCATTTTTGTAAGGTATAGTTATTTATGGGTTTCTCTGATAATATAATGGATTCACTAAACCACTGGATTGCATTTTTGACATCGCAGGTTTCCAAGCAGTCATGATCATCTGTTTACCTTGTCACATCCATGAGCATAGTCTTAGTTCGTTTTCAAGCTCGAAAACATGAGAACGCACCGGGTAGACTTTTATCTCTTTTTTGGACCCGCATGGACACATGAAAAAGGAACCCCCTGGAGTCATCTTTAAAATCTTTTCAGACTCTCTAAATATGAAAAAATCATCAAGTGATCTTGCTTTTTTTCACACTCGTTAAAAGGTTCGAAAGGGCGTCTTTCGAGCGATAGTTTATCTCTTTTTTGGTCTCGTCAAACTATTGTACGAAAAAGGAACTGAGAGAGTTCTCTTTTAAGTGTTTTTCCAAACTCTATAATCATGAAAAACCTTCGAGTTTTCTATCTTTAGACTCGCTAAAACACACATCAACAGGCCCATACGGGATCGAACCCTTACTTCTTCTAGCTCGTTAAACAAAGGAAGGGGAACTTACCGAAGGTGAGTTATATCAAGCATGTGTTATCCTCCTCGAGCCCATTAAATCAAAAAGAGGTACTCATCTATCTAGATGGGGGAAAATTTGAAAGAAGCAAGCCAAGCAGTCTCTTGAGAACATTATCAAGTAATTCCTAGAGTCACCCTTGAACACAGCACTTTGTCATTTGCACGCATTATAATCCGTTGAACCTCTGCACTGAGCCAATCCTTTGAGTTTCTTTCACTCCTTTGGGTCACCCGACATAAGTCACAGCATACACTACATCATCAAGTTTTGGTCCATGTCATGTTTCTGCTCTCGTGCCTCAGTGTTCAAGGCAAGTATCCGCCTCTAGAGTCAGCCATCAAAAATATCTTGTCTCAAAACCTGTGTTAGTCCATGTTCATTTGATCTACCAATTGCATCTCTATGTCTGTTTCATGTCATTGATGGGGGATACATCAAAGCCTTCCTTCGACAAGCCTATTCCTATCAACCTCAGCACATTATCCAGGAATTAGGCTTAGAAACCAGTTAGTACTTTGGGACCTACATGCCTCAATGGCAGGCCTCCTCACATTCGACAGTGGGTTTACATCATTGACCTCTGATTGGATGATTCCATAGATTTTCAACTCCAGATCATCCATTCACATTCGTTGGAATGTACTAGGGTACCTTGGGAATCATTGACATTAATGGTGATCTCCCTCGTGCTTGTTAACGTTTTACACCATTGATCGGTAATCAAGTGGTTTCTGCCATGTTCGACATCAGGACATCTATTCACATGGTTAGATTTGTACCACATTGGGATCGGTAAGAAGACCCTAGTTTGAGTGATCACTTTGATATGTACTTTTCCCAGGTTGCAAAGGAGTTTCTCTTGGACAAATGATACATACACTGTTACATAGATCCACTTTGTATTGTTCGTGGCTATCTCTTGTCATCTCATAGATCCACTGTGTATTCTTCATGGCTACGATCAGTTCAGGTAATCAGAGTATAGATCCCGATTGTATCTTCGGTGGCTATACCTTTTTATCAATACAATTATGGATCCACATTGTATTTTATGGCAGCCATATCTTGCAAGTCTTGATCACCCAAGCATAGGTATGCCTGCCTTGGGTTTTGAAACATGTCATAATATTTGTTGGATGTTTGTGTGCAGCTTCCGTCAAGTTCTCCCAGTCTATACCCTTGCTTGAAAGTCTACAAATAATTTCAGTTATCAGTTCTCATCTTCTAACTTCATACTTTGGGGGGCAATTTGTTACATGTCAATATTACTCGATTTGATAAGTGTCGCATGTTCCTCACAACCATCGCAAGTGTCACATGTTCCTCAAAACTGTCGCAAGTGTCACATGTTCCTCACAACTGTCGCAAGTGTCGCATGTTGTTCACAAGTGTCGTAAATGTCAAACAAAGCATATTGCCACGATGATGACACTAAGGCGACACTTAGAATACCTCAAACACCTGACTTGAAGAAAGAGAATGGATAATTGAAGTCAAGTATGTCTTGCCACCTGAAAGGATCCCTCAAACTAGAGTTTTAGAAGGGAGCACTCCCCTACATCACCCTTGGGAGCATCGGCACTCCCCTATAAGGTACTAGGGAGAGTTATAGCACTTAACCATCCCTCTAAAGGAGTGCTACAAATCTTTGAAGCATTGGTGCTCCCCTTGAGCCTATTAGGGAGCGTTATAGCACCCTGATGCCCCTTTTGAGGGAGCACTGTGTAATCTGGGTAGCTGTTGATCTGTTGAGGAGAATAAGGGGAGGATCTTTCAAGTTTGGAAGGTAGTTGCATTCGAATTCCTTGTTCAATCATGATCTTAGGAGAAGATCCCTGATCTAAGGAGGGAATTCCTCAACCTACCCTAAAGATACCTCAAGAGGTTAAGCCTCTCTAAACCTATATAAACAGGCTCTATGATGGTGAAAAGGGGGAAGAATGGCAAGCATGAAACCTATGATCTCATAGGAAACACACAGTGAACTAGAGGAGAGTAATCAGTGAAGCTGCTATCATTCAGGTCGTGGATCTTTTGAGCAAGGGTTAGACAAAGGGGACTTTCCAAAGCTGTCGCATTCGCATCCACGATTGTAAGTTACTTCTGTCATTATTCTCATCAATATGACACGCTTGGCCTGTTTCTTTCTAGTTCATTTTTGATCTTACATGAACTTATCTCTGATAGATAGATCTGTTTTCAATCTAATATCAATAGAGTAGGAAGTGGTCATACTATTGTTTGTCTATAGGGCTCATCTCGGAGCAAACGATTGGAGCTCAACTCGGAGCATGCAGGGACAAACGCCAGTAAAAGGTACTTCTGTTCTCCTTCCTCCTAATGCATTAGTTTGTGTAGATCTGAAAGGAATTCAGTGTCCACGTTAAGCATGTTTTGTCTTAAGAGTTAAGAGTCTAGCTCTTAAGAGGATATCTACCTGTCCGCAGGGAGATTTTCCTTCAACAACGTGGTTCACCCAGTGTGAGCTACATCCACTAGAGAAATTGCCAAGTCCTTCCTTTATTATTATCCAAGAAAAGAAAGGATACAACCTACAACACACTCGTTGTAACTTCCTCTTCTTTCTCTCATAGTATCCTCACTCAGATTACAATTTTCGCAATGATACATAGCCGTAATACATTTCCCTCATAAAAGAGGGTTTCCTTCTAGGGAAAAAATCCCTAACATAACTTCTACCATCTGATCTACAACCTTATAATGAACGGTCCATATTTACTATGAAATTACAATATACATTTACAAGGCAAATTTTCCTTAATGGGCTTCACCCCCGATCCCCCGCTGGGGGCCCGCTTTCCCTCGGACCCCGCAGAGGGGGTAACCCCCCTCTTCACTCCCCCACATGGAGGAGTGTACATTATTCCAGGGTGTAAATTCTTCATGGGGTATAAACATGGTTGAAAACAAAGACCTTTGAATTAGGAAGATAATCAAGATCCACAACCAACAAGCTGTGGATTTGGTGAGATTGGTGTCCAGTAGTGACCAGAGGCTCAACCAAAATGTGCTAAGAAATTGATTGTCCCAATATGATTCAATGGTTTGTGGGATTCCAAAATGTACCCAAACTCATTCAAAGGAGAGTTTGTCAATGGACTCTACTGTGATTCTCTTCTTATAGGCAACTAGAATCTCCATCTTAGAAAAATCAATCAACAACCAAAAAAACACAGTCATTTCCCCACTTGGTGGATGGGAGGCCTGACATGTAGTCCACTGATATGGATTTCCATGGCCTATAAGGAGTAGGAAGCGGGGTGTACATTTCCTTTTTCTTAGTCGTCATTTTGGCAATAGTGCAAGCAATGCAGGACCTAATATACTTGCTAACCTTCTGTTGAAGTTTTATCCAGTAGAAATGTTTCAACAGCATTGCCACTATATTTTCAACGCTGAAGTGTCCTTCTACCCAATTGTAGTGGGATTCCCAGATCATCTTCACTCGCTCGCTTGATGGAACATAGATATGGCCCAGACGGCACAGCATCACATTGTGAAGATGGAAATTAGTGACAATTGCATTTGCGCCTAACATTTGGTAGGTGGTGGCGAAGACTGGTTCTTTCTCATAGAGTTGGGGCCATCCAGAGGTCTCATGGCTATAAGAGTCTAGCATCATGGTGAGTGTCGTGATTGGTGATCTTCTGAGGAAATCAGCGACACAGTTGGTTCTTCTTGTTTTATAATTGATGTTGAGGTGGAATTGTTGCAAGTAACTTTTGATGGTGGTCATTCCACAATTTTCTTTGTGTTTGCATGAACTATAGTGGCTTATGATCAGTGTGGATGATTGTCTCCTTCCCAAGAATGTAATGTCTCCACTAGCAGAAGGCTTTCACAATGGAGTACRTTTATTTTTCATAAGTAGGATACTTACGGACATCATCTGATAGTGTCTCACTATCATATGCCATGAGGTGGTCATGCTGAGTGAGAACAATGCCCATAGCATAGTCTGAAGCATATGTCTCGATCTCAAAGGGTTGTTGCAGGTCCAGTAGTGAAAGTAATGGGGATAATCATAAGCGTTACTTCAAATCATTGAACACTTTTTTATGGGACCAGCCCACACAAATTTCTCCTTACTACGACCCCTGATTACTTGGTTGAGGGCCCATGCAATATGAGTGAATCCCAACACGAACCTGTGGTAGAAATTGGCAAGGCCTAAGAATCTTCGAAGATTAGTGAGTGTGGTTTGGGCTCGCCAGTCACAGATTAATTTGATCTTGGTTGGATCCACATGTACACCATGATGATCAATGATGTAGCCCAAGTAATGGACCATGTTGATGCCGAAGGAGAATTTTTCCAAGTTGGGGTATAGCTTGTGTTGTCACAAGGTGTGCAGAACCCATTGAATATGTTGCAAGTGTTCTTCCCAAGTCTTGTTGTAAATGAGAATGTCATCTAGATACACCACTAAAAACTTATTATTGAATGGTCGTAAGATATAGTTCATCATCCTCATGAAAGTGGATGGAGAATTTGTCAAACCAAAGGGCATGACCAACCATTCAAAAATACCTTCCTTTGACTTGAAGGAGGTCTTCCATACATCTATTTGTTCTATCGGGACCTAGTGACAGCCAGACTTCAGATCAATCTTACTGGAGTATTTGTCCCCCGTAAGTTGATCAAGGAGGTCATCAATTTTAGGAATCGGGTACCAATTTATGGCTGTGATTTTATTCTGGGCCTGGTAATCAATGCAGAGTCACCAAGTTCCATCTTTCTTCTGTACCAGCATGATTTATCTCTCTTAACATGATGATATAGGATGGATGTACTCCTTGTGGAGCAGTTCTTGGATCTTTTTCTTGATGTCCTCATTATCTAACAGAGAGCAACGGTAGACTGGCCCATTAGGAAGCGATGCATCGGGGATCATATTGATGGGGTGCTTGACCTAATAGTGTAAAGGTGCCCCAGTAGGTGAGGAGAAGATATCTAAGTATTCTTCCACGACCTTATCCAATTGCTTCTGTTGTGTGTAGAGGTCAGTCATGGAGACTCTAGATGTGGCTACGATCTTTCGCTCATTCTGAGAGTGAATCACGAAGAATAAAAACCTCCTCATCTGAGAGATGACCTTCTTACATTGCTTGGTAGAGATCAATTAAATAGCACTAGGTGGGACTACCTTGGGTATCTTGTACAACTTCCTATTCAAAGTAATAATAGCACTGTAAGACCTAGACTCATATACAACATGGATTTTTCATAAATATTGTTGGCCAAAAATAACATGAAAAACTTCGAGAGGGGAAATATCACACAATACCTGGTCTTGGAAGGGCTTGATGTCATATGATAGGTGGCATTGTTAGCTAAAACGGATGTCTCTTCCTTGGCGGAGCCATCTGATGGTGTAAGGTTGTGGGTACGGCATTGTCGGCAAGGTGAGTCACTTGACAACCTCTGCTGAGATGAGGTTCTTCTGGCTACCGCTATCAATGATGAAGTGCAGTGGGGTACCCTTCACCCACATCTGTGAACAAAAAAGGTGCGCCTTCCTCTAGATCATCTGGTTCACCGGGTTGGAGCTTGGTGGTAGCAATAATAGCACTAGGTTTTGCGTCAATGATCTATCTCCCCCTTTCTAGTTCTTACTCAGAGTCAGAACCAACATCTGATTCATAGGCTTTTACCTCAACTACTAGTGACTGCTTTGAGCGACAATCAACAGCATTATGCTAGGGGCTCTTATGGAAATTGCACCACTTCTTGGTATCTTTCTTTGTCTTTTTGATGTTCTTCTTTGCTTGCGGCATGGATTGGTTGTCCTAAGGTAGTCCGCCTTTGCTCYGTCCCTTGTTATGTGGGTTGGAGCTTCCCTTTCCTGGATTTTGCTGTGAGGGGTTCCCAAGCCCAAATTTCCACATCTTTTGTTTGATCTTCTGCTCGATTTTGATGACATATCTATAGGCTGCACCCAAGGATGAGATGTCTATAAAATCCATTCCATATTGGTTGTATCTATGTAGACCGTCGTGATACTTGAGCACCATATGTCACTCAGAATCTTTGATACCCATCTTGGTGCGCAAGGTATGGAAGATATTTGTGAAGTCGGGCACTGTTTGGTCTCTTTCCTGTCGTAGTGTGGTCCATTTTGTGTACAGTTCATCATAACTTCCAATAGGGTAGTATTGTTCCTTAATATAATCCTTGAAGTACTCTCAGGTGATCGTGACTGTAAATAATGAGGGTTCCTCGGTTTCCTTCTGCTCTAGGAAAATTTCCCACCAACCTTCGACATGGGGAACAACTTTGAGGAGCGCAAAACTAATCTTTCCTCTATTTGAGAAGTTATGGACAAAGAAATACCATTCTAGTAGATTCAACCATTTGTCTATAGAATCGGCATCTATATAACCTTCAAATATAATAATATCGAAGTTGATTTGTACCTTGAATGGGGAGACGCCTTTGTTTGAGGAAGATGCATCGATTGTTAGTAGTCGCAGAAGGATTTG
>JASDQU010105019.1:67737-81632 GCA_032191745.1 Picea mariana
CTGAGGAATAGATCCATTTCAGAGTATCTCATTAAATGGAGGAAACTACCGGCTGAAGATTCCACTTGGGAAGATGAGTCTTTTATACAGAAGCATCCAGAGTTACTCAAGCATTGTGGACAACACTTGTCTCAAGGGGAGGGGCATGTTAAGCCCTAATATTGGCTCATTACCCATTAAATGGGGCATATTAGATTAGTAATGTTATTTTATTTATGTCGGCTTTAGGCCATTAGTTGTAATTATACCTCCTAGTCTCCTATATATACCAAGGAGACATTTTCATTTTGAATCATCTTAGACTTGAACATTTAAGTGGGGTAAAAGGAGGTTGCCCCCTCGAAGAGGCTTATTATCTGAAATTATCTCTTTTTCAAGCCGTTGAGTACTTTTCCTAAGGTTTTTCTATGCTATATTGATGTTTGGTTCTTAACAGTCGGAGTCCATCTCGACCATTGATCATAAAGGATGTGTGGCACTAGATCCCAAGGTCTGGAGAAGTGGTACTCTGGGGGATTGAGTTGCAGATTATTGTGAGTAGAGAACTCCCAAAAGTCAGAGTTAATATCGACCGTTGGTAGGAAGATGACACATGGAGGAAACAAAGAAAATATATGGTGAATTAGCACTTCAGGATATTAGTAGTGAATTTCTTTGGAAACCACCAAAGCCTAGAGTTATGGAGCTCCTATCCACCGTATATCTAAACAAGGAATGAGGATCATCAATCTGTATGTCCTCTAAGTATTTAGAGAATAAGCGTTCAGGAAATTGTATTATAAAAAAGGAAGATCCTCTTAAGCCCTAAAGTTTCAGAGCCCCAGGTGCCTGAAGCACTGGACAAGAGCATATTTGTTAGTGTTGTCTCACAACCAATGGTCACATGAATTGGGGGGTGAAGAAAATGGGATAGCACCCGAAATTGCATTTTAAGAACAGGAAAGGGCTTAGAGAAGGAGCCCGTGGAATTTTTAATTGTACGGACCTACACCTAAAGAAGTAAGGAAGGCCTGTAAAACTGAAACATGGATCCAAGAGCCAATTCAAATCTGATTTGGAAGAATCCATGTACAATATTGCATCTTTGAAAAGACAAATTGTTCAAGTATCCATAACTTCCTTCTCAAAACTCAAAATTAAGCATGGAAGTAGGCATTGGAAAGGTATTGAAGAGTGGAAGATAAATGTTCACCCAGAAATTGAATCTGAACAATCAATTTCTCAGGAGATCAGAAAAAAAAATAAGTCGGATATATATTAATGAATTAGAATGGTTCATGTTTTCATAAAATTATTAAGAACAAGTAGCCTGACAAAGTTTTGTTGGCGGTACATTTTTGCAGAATTAACAGTTGTTAGATTAGAATCAACACAAGAAAGTAGAAGTGATGGATGATACACAGGTAGTAGATAGTCAAGAGGATGAAATCATAGGTTTGAATGTCCAGTTGGGTATGGAAGGAACCAACTCTAATGGACATGGAGGATGAAAGGAGGAAGACATAAATCTAGTTGAGACCATCAGAAAATTGCAAACAGATGTTCAGAGCCACAAGGCTAATAATGAGAGGCTTACGAAGGCCAAGGAATAACAAGAATACTTCAATATGAAGTTAATGAAAATCATGGACATAATTGAAAATAATTTGGATAAGGAGAGTGGCTCCAACAAATTAGGAAGACATGGGACCCCTGATGAAAAAGGAAGACCAAGGAGTGGTAGCAAACATCACCATAACTCCCAAAAGGATTCCCATAGGAGAGCACACAACAACTCAAGTCCATCCTCTGTTATGAAGTATAGGAGGTCTGGGGTGGATGAATTGGAAGGAAAAATGAATGAGATTAAACCTCCTACTTTTGATGGAGAGAAAAAGAAGGATGAATATGTTGAGACATGGCTGCTAGGCATGTGGAAGTACTTCCAATTACATAACTATTCTTCCCATGAAGAAGGAAGAATTTCTATCTATCAGCTGAAAGGAAAGGCATCCATTTGGTGGGATTAGCTTATGCAAGTGCAACACCTCATAGAGAAAAATTTTACTTGGAAGGAATTCAAGAATCATTTTGAGAAGAAATACCTAACCAAGAGGTATTATGACAAAAATATGAAAGAGTTATTTGAACTCAAACTGGGTAGCATGACTATTGATGAATATGAAAGGATATTTTTAGAACTATTGAAGTATATCTCCTTCATCAAGGATGAGACAATTAAGATTCATAGGTACCTAAGTGGGCTTCCATATTTCATCAGTGATAAAATCCAATATGATGATCCCAAGATTTTGGAGGAAACCATAAGGAGAGAAAAGTGTTTATATGATCAACATAAAGGAAAACCTACTTTCCAGAAGGCTTGGAAGGACAAGAAGAAGTTTAAGAGGGAACAGAGGTAGAAAGAGGAAAAAACACCCTTTTTCAGAAACAATTCTCAAGGACAACCATCTTTTAAAGAGCATAGAATGGCTAAGGTAGGTTGGAAAAGGCCAAGGCAGACACCCATTCAATGTCGGGGTTGTAAAGGAGACCATAAGTATAGGGATTGTCCTCACAAAGGTGAAAAATTGAGAGTTTTCCACAATGTACAGCAAGCAGAAACAGTGGAGGACATGTGCAAAAGTGTACCAAGGAACTATGCATCCCTTGACAACAAGAAAGCAGAGTTTCAATCATACATGATTGAAGTAGAAGGTATGATCAATAACCATGCCTTTACTATTTTAATAGATTCAAGAGCTAGTCATAGCTATATAGATCCTAAGGTAGTGGAAATATTTTATCTTCCAAGAAGCAAGCATGAGAAATCTTGGTTGGTACGGTTGGCTATAGGAGCCAAGAGAAAAGTTGTTGAGCTAGTTAAATCATGTCCAGTGGACATGAATGGGATAAGTAGCAAGGAAGATTTGAACATCCTACCATTGTGTTCATATGACTGTCTAATTGGTATGGATTGGTTGGACCAACACCATGTTGTCTTAGACTATCATAACAAGGCATTTTCTTTCCTGGATGAGGAAGGGAACCCAAGAACATTCCAAGGAATTCCTAGGGCAGTTATTGTCCAAGAGATCTCAACAATGCAGCTAAAGAAGTGTTACAGGAAGGGTTGCCAAATATTTGCATCTCATATGGAGGAATCACCTAAGGATAAGGTTCCAAATTTGGAGGATCATGTAGTACTGAAATATTTTTAGGATGTGTTCAAGGAGATACCAGGACTACCCCGGAAGAGAGATATTGATTTCTCTACAAATTTGATGCCTGGAGAAGCTCCAATATCAAAGACTCCCTTCAAAATGAGTACACCAGCTGAAGGAGATGCAAATGTAGCTTGAAGAGATACTAAAGAAGGGGTATATATTCCCAAGTGTTTCACCTTAGGGCGCCCCAATTTTATTTGTGAAGAAGAAATATGGGACATTGAGATTCTACATCGATTTCAGAAAATTGAACAAAGTAACCATAAAGAATAAGTATCCTTTGCGAAGGATTGATGATCTCTTTGATCAGTTAAAGGATGCAAGGATATTCTCAAAGATTGATATCGGGTCATGATATAATCAAGTAAGGATCATAGATGAATAAATCAGCAAGACCAACTTCAGGACAAGGTGTGGTCATTAAAAATTCATAGTGGTGCCATTTGGATTATTAAATGCACCAATTGTTTTCATGTGCTTAATGAATGGTGTTTTCTAGGAATATTTACAAAAGTTTGTCATTATATTTTTGGATGAAATCCTTGTATATTACAAGTCAGAAGAAGAACATGAGCATCATTTGAGGATGGTGTTACAAGTGTTAAGAGAACACCAACTATATGCCAAATTGAGAAAGAGCTTGTTTTATCAAACCAAATTCACTATTTGGGGCACATCATATCCGAAGAAGCGATAGCAGTGGACCCTAAAAAGATTGAGGCCATTAAAGGGTGAACATGACCTAAGACTATGAAATAAGTCAGATCCTTCATGGGTCTAGATGGCTACTATAGAAGATTCCTTGTAGGGTTTTCCAGAATTGTTCACTCAATCACTTACTTGCAAATGAAAGGGGTGAAGTTTCAATGGACAACAGAATATGAAAAGAGCTTCCAACAATTAAAGCAGTTGTTAACCAGCGCTTCAATTATAAGGATTTTTATCCGAATGAATATTTCGTGGTTTGCACAGATGCATGCAAAGAAGGACTTGGTGGATTCCTCACTCATAATGGGTTTGTGATATGTTTTGAATCTAGAAAATTGAAAGGGAATGAAAGACTCTATGCCACTCATGATTTGGATTTGGGAGCCATTGTGCATGCCTTGAATAATTGGAGGCATTGCCTCATGGGAAAGAGTTTTGAGCTGAGGATGGACCATAATGGTCTCAAATATTTGTTTGACCAGCCAACCTTGAATAATAGGCAGAGTAGATGGTTGGAATTCCTCTATGAGTATGACTTTGATATTAAGAACATAAAAGGAAAATATAACAAAGTGTATGATGCACTCAGTAGGAGAGTGCATGAAATACATGCTACAAGCATGTTGGAATATTGATTGTTGTCATTGATGTCAACCCTAGTCATGGGTTTTGGACCGCAAGATTGATGAAGATATTTGGACATGAAGGAAAATGCACATGCATATACAACACCCATGGATGGATAGTATACATCATGTTGTTTCTGGTGGTATGTGGAATGTCACGTGGATCCTCATGGTTGAGGAGAAATGAATTTTTGAAGATGACAAAGTGAATTGAAGAAGGAAGTACATGTAGGCCCTGAAGATAATTAAAGAAAAGAATTACAAAATAAGAAAGTGTCAAGTCGGCCATAATGTTAAATGGAAGTGACATAAATGGTATAAATAAATATCATTATACATTCATTTGATACACAAGTCATATTTCATAGGAAATTAGAAGTAAAGAAGGTTGTATTTCAAGGGAGGATGAAGTCTTTTGGTGATGTGTTCTAAGGTATGTTATTTTTAGGTCATCTTACCATTTTTTCTATAAATTTGTTTATAGAATGATTCATATGGTGAAATTGCTATGGTATTGAGAATACATATCAAGTTACCTATGGTAAAATTTTCATCTCTTTATTCTTTATAATTATGGAGATACACTCTGTGGAAGATAGGGTTTTTGACCAGTCCTGAAGCTAGTCAATAAACAGGTGTTCTGGGTAAAACAGTCATAACTTCTTCATCGAGAATCCAAATGATGTGGCAAAAATTGAATTGGAAATATTACATACTGTATTTTCTTTTGTGCGAGTTTCAAAATCTGATGTTAAATATTGAACGCGGGGCATTCTGCACAAGTTCGGTCTTCTGAATAACCCAGAATTGAACAAGGTCTAACATTCTCTCTATAACTTCTTTTTGGGGAGGATTCAAGGAGTGAAACTTGGAGAAGTTTCATAGAATAAAATGAATAATATTATCTATAAGATCATAGTATTCCAATAATTTAATAATTGTAGAAATTGAAGAAGTCTCAGGAGGACTTATCAGGTTCTATGTAATGGTTGGTTGATGGTGATGATTTAATGTGAAGTTTTATTATCTCTCATATATTCTTGGGTGGAAGGAAGGGGCAAGGATGGAGAGTTCAAATCTCTCTTTATATTGGAGGATTGTATCTTCCTATTGGAGTTTTATCCCTCCCTTTACACTTGGAAGTTGTAGCTACCTTTGGAATTCATTACTTCCCTTGAACTTTAACTATTGATTATTTCCCATGCATTGTGTATGGTGTATTGTGGTGTATTGGTGTAACTCTTATACTATTGTTCATTTCTCATTGGATATAATTGAATGGTTAAAGTATAAGTTGAAAAATGTTTTAAATTGTACTTGATACTGATTCACCCCCCTCTCAGTATCAACAATTGGTATTAGAGTAGGTTGCCTTCAGAACAGTTTAACCATTGGAAGGAAAATCCTGAGCAGAGATGGATGACCATGAGCACATTTCAAATTGGATTCAAAAATTTGATGGAATAAATTATGCATACTTGAGTGATAGATTGAAAACTGACCTAACAGCTTTGGGAGTAGACATTTGGTACTCAGTTGTAAATGGATATGTAATCCCAAATAATGCTCCAACCGATCCAAATGAGAAGAAGATTATGAGTTGTAATTCAAAAGCCAAACATGTTATTCTAGCAGCATTCGCACCAACCATTTTTAGCAAAGGGATGGGTTGTAACACTTCTAAGGATGTATGGGACAAACTCAAGAGCATCTAGGAAGTTGATCCAAAAGTTAAGCAGGTCAAGCTTCAACGACATAGAGCAGAATTTGAAATTTTGAAGATGAATGAAAAGGAAGATATTGCAACCTATTTTCTTAGAGTTGATGAAGTTGTTAATTCTATCAGAGGAATAGGTGAAGATATCGATGAATCCTTGGTAGTAGAAAAAGTGTTGAGATCACTTCTCTTGAAGTATGATGCTAAGGTCTTCGCCATTGAAGAACAGGTATAGAAAGTGACCAGCCAAACAATGAAGTAGCCTTTAAAGCCATAAAAAAGACAAAATACAAGGATAACGACCTTGATGAAGAAATAACAAATTTCGTAAGAAGATTCCAGAAGGGAAATGGAAGATACAAAGGTAAGTCTCCTCTCAAATACTTTAATTGTGGTAGAATAGGACATATTGTTGAAAAATGATACTATAAAAAGAGAAGTCTCAACAATAAAAAGAGATTCTAATCCAAGGATGATGACATCTCCTCAGATGAGAATGATGGAGAAGATAATGATGGAGGAGAAGTCCTCTTCATAACCCAAGAAACCCAGGATGATTATCACAAGAATTCTAAAGAAGAAGAAATCATTTGTGAAGAAGATTCATATGAAGAAACCAACCTTGATTCCTTTTGGGGATACAAAGACAATGCGGAGAGTGAACAAGAAGATGAGAATCTTGAAAAGTTGAAGTATGTTGAAACTGAAAAGAGAAACCTTAGAAACACAAACATAATACTAAAAGGTGAATTGAGTAGTTGTGAAGAAGAGAATTACAAGCTTGAAAAGACCATTAATAGCTTGAAGAAACAATTAGAATATTATGAGAAACTGAAAGCAGAATTGGATCACACAAAAGGGCAGCTCCTATTGACAACGGAAAAGTTGAAGAAGTTTGAAAAAAGCACTGAAAAATTAGATGAGATCCTTAGCAGTCAAAGATCTCCAAACGACAAGATAGGAATAGGATACAATGACAGTTTGAAGACAACAAAACAAGAAAATGAAGTTGAAAATGATGAAACCAACATTCCAGAACAAGTTGAACAACAAGATAGAAGACTAGAATTCAGAAGGAATGATACATCAAGAAGATCCTCTCCCATTAGGTATGAAAGAAATCATTATGAAGGAAACTATAGAAGAAGAGATCATGAACCCAGATGGACTACACCACAAATAAGATCACTTACGCCCAAGTATCAAAATTTATTTCTTGGACATTGTTATACTTGTGGAAATTTTGGACACAAGGCAATCAATTGTAGAATCAATGAAAGGAATAACTATGAAAGCTACATGAATGGTGAAAATAGTGGATATGGAAATGTTCGTAGACCTGTCAACATAAATTATAATCCATTTGACCCATTAATGGATCAAAATATTGTATGTTACAAGTGCAATAATATTGGTCACAAACCACGAGATTGCAGAGAAATGAAGGAAGATAATCGTATGCCAAAAGTATGCATACCAACAACAACATGGAAAAGGAAAGAAATTCCACACAATAAAAATTATCAAATAGCATTGGGCGCTAAAGAATGAAAAGAAGAAGATGAATGGTTCATAGATAGTGGTTGCTCATCTCATATGACCAGAGATCAAAGAAAATTTGTCATCTTGAAGAAAAAGGGTGGAAATGTTGCATTTGGAGATTACTCATCTACCAAAATACTTGGAAAAGGAACTGTAAATCTTGGAAGTGAAAATGTAAAAGCGGGAAAAGTACTATTGGTTGAAGACTTGAAGCATAATATACTCATTGTTAGTAAAATGTGTGATCAAGGATACACTCTTACATTTGACTCCCGAAAATGTAAAATCAAAGAAAATAACTCAGGAAGATTAGTTGCGACTGCAACAAGAAGACCGAAAAACATATACATCCTAGACATGAAGAAGAGAGAGAATATAGAAGCCACAGAAAAGGATTCCAAGAAAGAAAAAGTCTTAATTACCAAAAATAAGGATGAAGTATTATTGAGTGCCACATGTTCAAGGGGAGCATCCCCAAAGAAGAGAGTTACCTTTTGTCATTAAACTCAGGGGGAGAAGCCCTACCCTTTGTCATTGATTTCAAAGGGGGAGAGAAATTGGGATCATGATGATAGGGGGAGCATGAGTGTTTCCATCAATGACAAAGGGGGATATTGTTGGAATATTGGTTATTGTCATTGATGTCAACCCTAGTCATGGGTTTTGGACCGCAAGATTGATGAAGGTATTTGGACATGAAGGACAATGGGCATGCATATACAACACCCATGGATGCATATTATACATCATGTTGTTTCCAGTGGTATGTGGCACGTCACATGGATCCTCATGGTTGAGGAGAAATGAATTTTTGAAGATGACAAAGTGAATTGAAGAAGGAAGTACATGTAGGCCCTGAAGATAATTAAAGAAAAGAATTACAAAATAAGAAAGTGTCAGGTCGGCCCTAATGTTAAAAGGAAGTGACATGAATGGTATAAATAAATATCATTATACATTCATTTGATACACAAGTAAAATTTCAAAGGAAATCAGAAGTAAAAAAGGCCAGATTTCAAGGGAGGATGAATTCTTTTGGTGATGTGTTCTAAGGTATGTTATTTTCAGGTCATATTACCATTTTTTCTATAAAAAAATTTCTAGAATGATTCAGATGGTGACATTGCTAAGGTATTGAGAAGACATATCAAGGTACCTATGGTAAAAGTTTTATCTCTTTATTCACTATAATTATGGAGATACACTATGTGGAAGATAGGGTTTTTTACCAGTCCTGAAGCTAGTCAATAAACAGGTGTTCCGAGTAAAACAGTCATAACTTATTCATCAAGAATCCAACTAATGTGTGATGAATTGCATTGGAAATATTACAAACTATAGTTTCTTATGTGTGAGTCTTCGAATCTGATGTTAAATATTGAGCATGGTTCATTCTATACAAGTTCGGTCTCCTGAACAAACCATAATTGAACAAGGTCTACCATTCTCTCTATAACTTATTTTTGGGGAGGATTCAAGGAGTGAAACTTAGAGAAGTTTCAGAGAATAAACTAAATAATATTATCGATAGGATCATAGTATTCCAATAATTGAGTAATTGTATAAATTGAAGAAGTCTCGGGAAGCATTATCAGGTTCTATGTGATGGTTGGTTGATGGTGATGATTTAATGTGAAGTTTTATTATCTCTTGTATATTCTTGGGTGGAAGGAAGGGGCAAGGATCGAGAATTAAAATATCTCTTGATATTGGAGGATTGTATCTTCCTCTTGGATTTTTATCCCTCCCTTTACACTTGGAAGCTGTAGCTACCTTTGGAATTCATTACTTCCCTTGAACAATAACTATTGATTATTTCTCATAGATTGTGCATTGTGTATTGTGGTGTATTGGTGTAACTCTTATACTATTGTTCATTGCTCATTGGATATAATTGAATGGTTTAAGTATAAGTTTAAAAATGTTTTAAATTGTACTTGATATTGATTCACCCCCCTCTCAATATCAACAAACCATTATCATGTATCAAACTAATCTTAAATACAAAATTTATGAGGCTGCAAAAGTAGATTTACAGTACATGGAATTTGTAACAAAATTACAAAAAGGTAAAATGCAACAAAAAGTTGAAGATTATGAATTGGGAATTTATGGAATTATCTTGTACATTAACATAATTTATGTAGCCAATTCTCATGAATTGAAGAGTACGATTTTAAAAGAGATGCATAATGTACCTTATGTTGCACACCTAGGATATCAGAAAACAGTGTCAGCAATAAAGAGCCAATATTATTGGCCATGCATGAAGAGGGATATTGTTGAATACATTGATAAATGTTTGGAGTTTCAAAGGGTAAAGGATGAGCATAGACACCCAACGAGGTTTCTTCAACCATTTCCCATTATTGAGTGGAAGTGGGAAGTGGTGACAATGGATTTCATCACCAAATTGCCCAGAACAAGAAAGCAACATGATGTTAGCATGGTGGTGGTGGAAAAGCTTACTAAAGTTACCCACTTCATTCCTATGAAGCTTACTCACAAGGAAACCAATGTTGTTGATATCTATATGATGGAAGTAGAACTCTTGCATGGCATACCCAAGACAATTTTGTCTGACAGAGACCCAAAATTTACCTCAAATTTTGGGAAGGGGTTATTCAAAGGGTTCTGAACAAATATGAACCTTACACAACTTATCATCCTGAGTCTGATGGGAAAAAAGAAAGAGTGAACCAAGTGATAGAGGATATGCTAAGGATGTATGTGATGGAAAAACCATCTAAATGGAAAGATTATATACACTTGTTGGAATTTTCCTACAACAATGGCTATCTAGCATCACTAAAGATGAGCCCATTTGAGGCACTTTATGGCATAAAGTGCAACACCTCAGTAAGTTGGGACAACCCAGCTGACAGAGCAGTGATTGGGCTAGAGTTTCTCAAAGAAATGGAAGAGAAAATGTTGAAGATTAAACATAATTTAAGGGTTTCCCAAGACATGCAGAAAATATATGCTGACAAGGGAATAACTCACAGGGAATTTAAAGCGGGTGATCATGATTTCTCGAAGGTGATGGCCAACATAAGTTCCCTAAAGTTGGGAAATGGTTCCAAGTTGGAAGCCAGATATTGTGGGTCATTTGAAATCCTAGAGAGGATTGGACCAGTAGCTTACATGCTTGCATTACCTGCATATATGTCTATACATAATGTATTCCATGTATCATTGCTTAAGAAATATATTCCTGATGCTAATCATGTTATTGATTGGAATATGATTCGGGTGGAGCAAGAAATCAACTTTCAAGTGCATCTGGTACACATTCTAGATCAGAAAATCAAAAAGCTTTGGAATCGATCCATAGGGCTTGTAAAGGTCTAATGGACCTGGTATGGTCCTGAGGAAACAACTTGGGAGCATAAAGATGTTATGCAGGCAGAATACCCACATATTTTTTAAGATTTTTGAAAAATGTTGTTTTAATATGTAAATATGGTGCACTAAGGACAATGCATAAATAAAGCGAGGGGATTGTAATACCCCAAGGCTGAGCCTCTGCTGAATTGTAATGATGTTTAATGAAGTTTATAGGTTGGTGAGTGTTATGAGGAAAATCACTCTATGGCATGGGGTAAACCACAATAGACGGAAATGACTGCAGAAATCAACTCTAATATCAAGTATGCTATATAAAAATATATACTAACAATACAAGACAAAGAGCCTACCTCATCTAGACGTTCAATGAAGTCCACCGTTGAGCACTTGAATCAAAGCAATACATGTGCAACTTGTCCTCAACAACCAATATACACAAGCATATGGTGATAATATATAAAGTTAGCACATTCAATAGCATAATCCATCAATATTCATAACAAGTACTCCCAAGGAATAAAAATTCAAATATTTGCAAGACATTAATTGGATGAGAAAAGAGTATTTCTATTAAAATGTAATCAACAAAAGTGTATGAATGACAAACTTCCATGTCGGCATGTTTGGAACTGAGAAACTAAGTCCCTTCTAGCTCGGGCTCCACCACTTCAATCCTCCACCAAAGGAAAGATCATATAAGAGAGATAATGAGGTTCTCCCTCAAATAGGAAAGATCTTGGGGGATGAACAATGTGTTTATACTTAAAAGGACAAAGGTATGCAGACTCAATATGAAGTGAATAATTTCTCCAGAGTAACTTTTCTCTCAAAGTTGAATTCTTCTCCTCCTTTCCACACCTTGGATATGGCCCATTTATAGCCTTCGAATGGAACTGAAGGGCCGATTCGGAACATTTCCAGTATATGGAAGATCAATGATCATGGATCCCATGACGTGACGTGGAAACCTAACACCATTTTTTAATTTTGAGCACAAACCCCGATGTACACAGGTTGTAATGGTGCAACCTACATATACACATGTTGTATAACGGTTAGGGCATGTATATGTGGAAAAATACAATTTTTAGCTCTGGGAACTGCAAAAAGGGACTTCAAGTTTGCATAGGGAAATGGAAAAAGTCCCTCTCGGCAAGTTTTCATATGGTGAGGCAAATATTACTATAACAGTGAGCCAAGTATTTATAAGTTGGGAGGCTTATCTATTTATTTATGCCAGAGAGCCTAAATAAACCTTATTATCCTAAGTTCCTTTGGGAGAGGAATGAACTCCAAGTGGAGAGGAACGAGGTCCTGGAGATCCATGTGCCATCCATGATGCATGCAGATTTATGTGGGAAAATCCATTGTTGTGGGGGTTCACTGACCATTCTTGCCATCCCTTGCCCCATTCACTCACGCATTGAGTAGGCACGTAGTCAACCAAATTCCACCATTGTTGAACCCTCTGCCATCATGAACTTCTGTAACTTGCACACACTGGTATTTTGTTAAGCCCATACCCTACCTTGCCCGATTTTGCTACTGTGGTTACCCGTTGAACTTAAGAGTTGGATAGGAGAAGCAAGTTATCAGGCTTTTGGTTTGGAGAGTTGGGTTTTCAGGCCCGTGGGTTCAAGAAGAAGGTTTCCAGGCCTGTGAGAAACTCTCTCCGGGTGAGAGATATTGTTGGGGAAGTGATTTCTCTTGGAGGGAGCCCAGCAGCAGCTACAGAGCTCCGAGAATTCTCGATCCGGCGAATTGTTGAAGCCCTAGAAGGGAAGTGGAGCAGTTGATGGATTATGGAACAATGAAGGTGTATATTCCTAGGGTGGGGCAAGCATGTGGGGAATGAGAGTTTGTGAGTGGTGGGCGTAAGTAGGCTCTTTAGAGGGAATCCTTCATGTTGCATTGTGCAAATTTTCGTAGTCTCATCCTAGCCTAGGATTTCCTTTACCCTGGGTGGAGTTTAGTCCCATATCGGGGGTGACCCACTACTGATAGCTTGGAGTAGCGTGGTATAAGGCTAGGAGGTTCATGGAAGGTCTGCATGCAGTCAGTGATCTTCTCATAAAAATATAAGTACCAAATCTACTAATTTTACATGTTGTGTTTAAGTATATGTTTGAAGTCCATCAGAATTGTCTGTGTTTATTGCATGTATGTGTTTCTTGTCAATTTCCCATGAATCTGTGTATGAGAAGAATGTTTATATATGTTAAATTTGCATTATATATATATATATATATATATATATATATATATATATATATATATAATTCAGATTTTGAACATAGTAGAGGTTTTTGGTAGCGTGTGTCTGGCTCGGTATCCTAAGGAGGTTACATCCAACATCACTAGGGGGAGGTACTACACAAAACACCATGGTAGGGTTAGACAATACATTAATAATTCCTGAGTTCCAAGCAGTTGGGTCGGAGGACCAAGAACAACATCTATTTGTATGTGAGACAATTTGGGTTTTGAATAATGTCCAAGACGAGTCCAAAAATAGTGTGCATTTGGAAACAACATTTAGATTTCACACATTAGTATGGTACATGAAACTACATAGTAATACACCAACAGGCCAAGCAAGGACACTAGTATAAATTCAACAAGCATTATTGAAAGAGTTTAAGAAGTTGAATTCTTAGTCGTAGTATATCACAAAACTCAAGGAAATCAAGAAAGTGCATATTGAGTCGATGTGGGACTATGATCAAAGATTTATGGATTTCATGGGTA
>JASDQU010105019.1:81652-105695 GCA_032191745.1 Picea mariana
TATATATATATATATATATATATATATATATATATAATTCAGATTTTGAACATAGTAGAGGTTTTTGGTAGCGTGTGTCTGGCTCGGTATCCTAAGGAGGTTACATCCAACATCACTAGGGGGAGGTACTACACAAAACACCATGGTAGGGTTAGACAATACATTAATAATTCCTGAGTTCCAAGCAGTTGGGTCGGAGGACCAAGAACAACATCTATTTGTATGTGAGACAATTTGGGTTTTGAATAATGTCCAAGACGAGTCCAAAAATAGTGTGCATTTGGAAACAACATTTAGATTTCACACATTAGTATGGTACATGAAACTACATAGTAATACACCAACAGGCCAAGCAAGGACACTAGTATAAATTCAACAAGCATTATTGAAAGAGTTTAAGAAGTTGAATTCTTAGTCGTAGTATATCACAAAACTCAAGGAAATCAAGAAAGTGCATATTGAGTCGATGTGGGACTATGATCAAAGATTTATGGATTTCATGGGTAGATTGGCATTCCAGATTCTTGATCAGCAACAAAGAGAATGGTTTATTGCAGGATTATTACCACACATTCACTGCATGTTGATACAACATAAGGTTATGTCACAGCCTTAAGCTTTAGATATTGCAATGAATCCGGAACCATCTCCCATAGGGGATGGCGGGAGGATGGATCAAGTCTAGACATGGTTAGTTTCCTTGAAAATAGAACTAGAAGAAATGATGAGAGGAAAGGAGAAGCGAGAAACAAGTTTGGTGTACCAAGTGTAGGACTGAAGACCACCATAAGGATGAATTCCCAACTTTTTCTTAGTATTTTGAAATTGGAGCACCGAAACCATTACCAGGAGGGGGGTACTGTGAAATATGTAAGACATGGAGACATCATCCACCTAATTGTCCATTGCTGCAGAAATACCAGAGTACACCTCGAAATCTATTTTGTAACTTTTGCAAGTTAGTAGGGAATGAAGAGAAGGAATCCCATGCATTCAATATGATGAGAGATCACACTTCAAATATGTATAGAATTCAGGAGGAAAATGATGTGACAGAAGGAGGTGGTCCACAGTATAATAATCAGAGAGGATTTATTCTAGTAAGCAAATGAGGGTTTGGGAGGAAGAGAAAGTTTTGTAAAAGGAGGTGGAGGCCCAATAATATGATACAATTGTAATCAATCAGGACACTTGGCTCATGACTTCTAGAATCCTTGTACAACCTACGCGTATTGTAGAGCACTAGATCATGTGATGAAATGTTGTCCCCAGTTACTTGCAAAGTGGAAGGATAGAGGGAATTAGAAACATAGCCTAAATCAAAATGTACAGAAGATATCAACATAGATCTATGACAAAGGACCGAAAATAGTAGTTTTCACATGCAGAGGAGCTAAGACAAGAGATGACGTGATAAACAGAGGGAGGAAGAGTGAGAAATGGGTGAGGAAATCAGTAGGACCTATGCCAACATTTGATCCACAAAAAGAAAAAGAGACATATCAACAGATAAGGAAGGAAATGCTAGGATGGAATTGGATAGCATCAACATCATTTGCAACCCCTGCAGTTGACATGTCTTTGATCTCTGATCGTACTACCCTGGAAAGGCCCCCTTGAGAAGGAAAGTACTTTGAAATACTTTTTGAGAAATTTTTTAGCATTTATGAAAGATGAAACTGCATTGAATGCATTGCACATAATGATTGATCATTGTGCACAAGAAAGGGAACTTCCTACCATGCATAGGGTAGTGAATTCGGTACTGCACAAAAATAGGATGAGTAGTGAGTTCAAATTAAGTGTGCATATTGGGGATTATGACATGGACCAGTTCATTAGATACTGTTGGTTGTGGAGCTTGATTATCTTCCTGATTTATAGGTCTTTCACTTTCAGCCGTGTTTATACCCCATGAAGTATTTACACCCCATAAGTATGTATACTCTTCCACGTGGGGGAGTGAAGAGGGGGGGTACCCCCTCTGCAGGGTCTGGGGGGCCTATCCCCCCGGCTAGGGGGTCTGGGGGCAAGCGGGCCCCTAGTGGAGGTTCAGGGGAAAAGCCCCCGAAGAAAAAATTGCCTTATAAAAGTATATTGTAATTTCAATGTAAATCTGGACCGTTCATTATAAGGTCGCAGATCTAAGGGTAGAGATTATGTTATGGTTTTTTGCCCTAGAAGGCAACCCTCTTTTATGAGGGAAATGTATTGCAGCTATGGTTGATGGTGAATATTGTATTCTAAGAGAGGAGACTGTGAGAGAAAGAAGAGGAAGTTACATCGGATTTTGCTGTAGGTTGTATCCCTTCATTTGTTGGATAATAATAAAGGAAGGACCTGGCAATTTCTCTAGTGGACGTAGCCCACACTGGGTGAACCACGTAAATATATGTCTCTCTTGTATTGTGTGTCTTCTGTGTTTTGTTTCTGCATTTGTTTTATTTTATTGCTCCGCAGTCCTGTTTTTCTAACAACTGGTATCAAAGCGTAAGGTAACTCGCAGGAAAAGAGGGTTCCCAGTTCGAGTGGGAGAAATGTCGAAAGATGGAAAGTTTAGGGTCAATAAATTTAATGGCCAAAAATACCAGTTATGGAAGATGTAGATGGAAGACTGTTTATATCAGAAGGATCTATTCCTCCCATTGAGTGGAGTAGCAAAGAAGACGGCGGCCATGACGGACGAAGAATGGGAGATTCTTGACAGAAAGGCTCTAGGAACGATATGGCTGAGCCTGGCAGTGTCGGTGGATTTCAATATTTCGAAAGAAAAGACAACGATCTGCCTTGGAAGATGGACAATTGAAGATGGAAAAGATACACACTAGCCAGAATCCTGCAAACATGTTAACAAAGGGAGTAACCAAGGAGAAACTGAGTTCTTGCTCAGCTTCAGTTGGTCTTCAATAATGAAGATGAAGATGAGAAATTTGTCAGGTCTAAGAAGGTTCAGAGTCCAGCATATACAGCCGCTGCGGAGTTGTTGAGATCAGTCTCCAAGTGGGAGATTGTTGGTTGTGGAGCCTAATTATCTTCCTGATTTATAGGTCTTTTACTTTCAGCCGTGTTTATACCTCATGAAGTATTTACACCCCAAAAGTATGTACTCTCTTCCACATGGGGGAGTGCAGAGTGGGGGTACCCCCTCTGCGGGGTCCGGGGGGTCTGGGGGCAAGCGGGCCCCCAGCGGGGGTTCAGGGGCGAAGCCCCTGAAGCAAAAATTGCCTTATAAAAGTATATTGTAATTTCATTATAAATCTGGATCGTTCATTATAAGGTCGCAAATCTAACGGTAGAGATTATGTTAGGGTTTTTTGCCCTAAAAGGAAACCCTCTTTTATGAGGGAAATGTATTGCGGCTATGGTTGATGGTGAATATTGTATTCTGAGAGAGGAGACTGTGAGAGAAAGAAGAGGAAGTTACAGCGGGTTTTGCTGTAGGTTGTATCCCTTCATTTGTTGGATAATAATAAAGGAAGGAACTAGAAATTTCTCTAGTGGACGTAGCCCACACTGGGTGAATCACGTAAATCTATGTCTCTCTTGTATTGTTTTTGTTCTGTGTTTTGTTTCTACATTTGTTTTATTTTATTGCTCCGCGGTCCTGTTTTTCTAACAGATACTTGGGTTCTAATGTAAATGTTTTGCCGAAGAAAACATGGGAAATGATGGGAAAACTAAATTTTATTTGATATCCCATCCAGTTAAGATTGGTGAACCAACACAAAATAGTGCCAATTGGTCGGTTGTTAAGGGTACCTGTGAATATTGGCAGAGTGCACAAGATATCAAATTTTGAAGTCATTGAAATTGTGGATAATATTTATCCATACCTGATGCTAATGGGACTTGAATGGGCCTTTGAAAATCAGAAAATTATTAAGTTGAAGAAAAAGGAAATGATATTTGAGGTAGGGTACTTGAAGGTTACCACACCATTGGATCCGACAGAAGGAAAGAGGTATATCAAACCAGCTAAAGGGAATGAAATTAATAATCTATATAATATGATTGTGCAAATGGATGACTACATTATTCTAACTGTAGATGGTGCCCTAATTTGGAGAATCATTAGCTCATGTGATTCAAATTCATAGGAATTTCTGGAACATTGGCAACAAATGATGCATGAAGTATCAACCAAATGGTGTTCTTTCATTACTCAATCATTGCATTGGATTGGAATGGAGTTATGTGACCCACCCAAGTATGATAAGTTGACTGATATAAGTTCTTTTCTAAAGGTGATTGAGCTGAAAATACCTTAACAACAAATATTGTTGGAATTAGATGTCTTGAAATCCACTCCAGCCAGATGGTGGGCTTCACATAAAGAAGGAATAGAATATTGGTCGCAGCGTAAAATGTTAATGCAAGATTGATTTGGTACCAATTTTGAGTATACTTCACAGAAATATACAGGCATAACTGACCCAGTAGATCACATTGTGCAATGCATAAAGATATGGAGTTTTATACTAAAGAATGAATGGACACATATGTTCATACATACATTGGATATGATCCCCAAGAACTAATAATTGGAACTAGAAATGTGCAAAGAAAACATAGATTGGGATGAGCTAACACAAAGGTTTAAGGTAATATTTACTTTTCAAGATGAATCCACGTTGGTAGACACAACTTAGCAGGCCATTAGAACCAGGGTTCTTTGGAAGAAGATTCGATAGATGTAGTACCTGTGTGTAATGTGCATATAACTTCTATGACAGATCATGAACTACCAGAATGTTATAATGTGGCTCAAGAATATCAGGACGAAGAAGACCTAATAAATATATAAATACCTGAAAATGAGGAAAACCATGCAGTGGAAGATCCAAAGCTTGAATCAGCTATGTATGCACAACCACTAAGTATGTGTAAGGTAAATATTGGGACAAAATAAAATCCAAAGTTTGCATGGATACGAGACTACTGGAATGATGAAACTGTGGAAAAAATTGCATAATTACTATGTGAGTATCAAGATCTATTCCCAACCATGTTTGCATAAATGAAAGGGATAGATGGCGAGCTAGGATACCTGAAGATCCCTTTGAAACCATATGCTAATCAAGTAAGACAAAGACCCTATAGATTGAATCCAAAGTATAAAGATAAGGTAACGGTAGAGATAGGAAAAATGTTAGAAGCAGGAATCATTGAACCAGTAGTAGAATCAAAATGGATAAGTCTAATGGTAGTACAAGATAAGAAAATTGGGGGAATCGAAATTTGTGTAGACGTAAGAAATAAAAATGATACATGTTTGCATGATCCATTTCCGACACCTTTTACAAATGAAGTGATAGAGAATGCATGGGGGTAGGAGGCATATTCCTTCACAGATGGATTCTTAGGATATCACCAAATAAGGATTTCACGGGAAGACATATATAAGACTACTTTTGCAACAGAATGGGGAAGCTACCAATACATAGTGATTCATTTTCGGTTGAAGAATGCACCTGCAATTTTCTCAAGAGTAGTGGTCGCGGCCTTTAAATAATTTATTCATAAGTTCCTTGAATTTTATTGAGATGACAAAACTGTGTTTAGTCTCTTGAAGAATCACATAGAAGTACTAAGATTAATGTTGGATAGGTGTACACAATGTCAAATTTCATTGAACTTGAAGAAATGTATTTTTTATGTGCCTTTTGGAATTTTGTTGGGCCATGTGGTATGTAAGCAAGGATTACTGGTGGACCCTACCAATATTGCAGTGATTTTGGACTTACAACCACCTACATCAGTAAGATAGTTAATAGAAAACTTGGGCCATACAAGATACTACAGGAAGTTCATCAAGAGATATGCACATATTACAAAACCTATGGAGAAGTTGTTGAAAAAAGAATCTAAAATCCAATGGAATGAGAACTTCCATAAAGGTTTGAACATTTTAAAGCAAAAGTTAGTGAATGCACCAATTTTGATATTCTCATATTGGAAGAATGAATTTCACGTTCATATGGATGCATCATCCCCAGCTTTGGGTGTCATATTATATCATCCAGGAGAAAGAGAGTTAGACTATCCAATTGCATTTCTAGGTAGGAAGATGTCAATAGAAAAAATGAACTACACTATGATAGAACACGAGGGATTAACAATGGTGTATGCACTCTAGAAGTTTAGAAACTATTTGGTGGGTTCTCATTTCAATATTTATACGGACCATTCAACACTAAGATACTTAGTGAACAAGCCAGTGTTTGAGGGGATAATTTGAAGATGGTTGTTATTCATCCAAGAGTATGAATTTGAATTTGTCGTTAAGCCAAGTAAATTGAATGCAAGACCAGATCACTTATTGTGCATTCTATCCAGCGAGGATGCAGGGAACCTAGATGATAGTTTTTCATTGATGTCAACCCTTGAATCAAGTCCTATAGAAAATTATGGTATCCCCGAAGGTATAGTCATGGAACCCATAGTTGATCGAGGAATAATTTYATGAAGGTCATTGTACTTTCAATTAAGACTATCATAGATGGATAGTATGAGTCATGACATTTTTGGTGATGGGTGGTACGCCACATGGTTCTTTACATTTCAGGAGATATGGCTTTGTGAAGTTGGAAGACCCTCAAGAATAATCTAGAAACCCCTAAAAGGTCAACAAGAAGTCAATTATTCTAGAAGCCCCTAGAAAGTCATCAAGAAGTTTTCTAGTCAAAGTGGTTGCAACAAGAAGTTAATTATGGGTAAAGTATTTATAACAAAGAAATTGTGATTTTACTAATTATGGGTAAATTAGTTGCAACAAGACTACAGGTTAGCCCTAGAAGAAGAAAAAAGGGTAAAATAATTACAATATATCCCCTAAAGGAAGGAACTTGGGAAGTATAAATAAGACATCAAGAGACTCCAATTATAACATATTGAACACATTGAATATCTATCTTGTGAAAGGTTTTTTGGCAGGAATTTTATTGGCAAGTCTGAGGTAGCACAAATCTAAGGTAGTAGAGGAAGAGTGACGACAAAGTTTTTTGATTGCAGAGAAGAGAGAAGGTTTTGTGAAAAAACCTAATTTAGTTGATCCACGTGGGTCAAACTACTAGTGTCCCACGAAGAACCCCCATAGGTTGTCTAAAGATTGTCACAAGAGACCTCACTTGAAAACAGGATTCACCCCATGAGGAAAATCCATATCTGAAGGATGAGGTTTGTATCAACCTACATGCGCTGAGGAGAGTCTATAGATATGTGTGACAATGTTTAGGTATAAGAGAATCATCTACAGAAGTAAAACGTATGTTTATATGGTTGTTTGAAGTTGGATTTTGGTGATTGCTTGAGATATGGTCATGTGAGGTTGATTATATTCCCTTGAGGTAGTATTGGTTGTATGGTACATGATGTATGAGGAATATCTACAAAAGCACATTGCTGGTGCACTTTTTGTTTGTACGTGGCACACATTCTTGGGTATTTTGTTAAGGCACATATTTCATCATATGGTACATGGTTGAGGCATTTTCTTTGAGATGTATTGTTGAAGATATTGGTACAAGATGAGGCTACATAAAAGTGAGGTTTTGATACATAATTTATGTGATAGTTCATTATACTTGGTTTATGGATATTGGTACATCTATGGCACATGATTAGAGGAATATATTTGTGATGATAGGAACATGGTTTGATATATACACTTGTGATAGTAGGTATGAGATTTATGTGATCAGATATGATTGGTTAATGATATTGAAGTGATAGGATTTCCAGTGACATTTTTTAAAGTGATAGGTTTTACAGTCACAAGTTTTACCATGACATGTTTTTTAGTGACAATATTTACAGTGACAGGATTGACAGATTTTGTGGTAGTGACACTTTTGTCTTCATTTATATTTCAGGGTGGTAGGATGAGGAAAGGAAAGAGAGTTGTAGCCTCCTTCTGGTTGGTGTCAGAAAACTAATGGAGTTGTATCTTCCTTCAAGTTGGGGTCTGGGAAACTAGGGGGATGGAGCATTATTCTAGTTGTAGCTAGAAAAAAAGGAATGTGGTGCTTCCTATGAATATATTTCTTTTGACATATAAGAAAAGAATTATGTGGTTTTCTCCTACATTGGGTTTCCATGTAAAATTCTAGTGCATTGTGTACTAGTGTGTTTTCTTACTATTCATTGTTTATTTATACTTCTCATGATGTTTTGAATGCTATTGATGAACTGCTCATAAATTTTTTTTTTAAAAAAAACATATTGTGGTTAAAAGTAATAAAAGTGATCATACTAATTCACCCCCCTCTCAATATTCCAACAATTGGTATCAGAGAAGGTCCTTCAAGAAGTAATCTAACCACTAGAAGGAGATCATGGATTATGCTAAGCTTAGGGTACCACAGTTTGATGGCCATGAATATGCCTTATGGATAATAAGGATGAAAAATTATGTGTAGGCACATGGATTTGATGTATGGAGAGTAGTAGTATATGGATATAAAGCACCATCCATTCCCTCGATAGACAAGGATGGAAAGAAACTTAAAGAAAAAAATTCAAGCGCTAGAAATGATATCTTGAATGGCTTGATTAAATCAATAAATGTCATGGTAATTCATTTTGAATCTACAAAATAAATTTGGGACAAAATTAAGAAAATCTATGAAGGATATGCCAAGGTCAAGGAAGATAAACTTCAAACCCTCAAAGCCAAATTCGAGCAATTGAATATGAAGGAAGATGAAGACATTGCAGCTTACTTTATACAAGTCGATGAATTAGTGAATGGTATAAAATGTTTCAGAGACGAGATGAGAGAATGGGTTATTGTTCAAAAGGTACTAAGATCTCTATCAATGATATTTGATTCAAATATTTCATCTCTAGAAGAAAGGGTGGACCTAGCTACATTGGCCATGGACGAGTTACATGGGATTCTCATAGATTATGAGATGAGGATAGAGAAAGATAATCTAGTCATGAAGGAAGAAGAATTTAAGGAATCTAAGAAGAAAAATTCATATTGTAGCTGCAACGATGATTCATAGGAAGATGAAATGGAAAACTTCAACAAAAAGTTGAAAGAGGAACCGACAAATACAAAGGTATGCTTCCATTGAAATGTTTTAATTGAGGTGGTATTGGTCAGTTTTCTTCTAAATGTCTTCATAATAATAAGGGAAGTGATGAAGAAGAAGACCCTAAAAATAAAAAGAAAAATCAAAAGGGTAGAAGAAACAAAAAGAAATTCTTCAAGAAAAGTATCTACACCAAGGAAGACAGTTCATCATCAGTTGAGGATGGAGACAATGAAAGTGATACAAAAATAGTACTCTTCATGTCAGTAGGAGATTCCAAAAAATATTCTCAAGGAGAAGGAAAAGTCGATATCAAAGAAGAATTAATTAGTTCCTTAGAAGAGATGAGGATTGAAAGAAAGAAAATCAAGTCACACAAGGAAGAACTAAAAGGGAAAGAAGGATCTCATAATTCCAACTCCAAAGAATTCAAGTAGATGATCATGAAGTTAAAAATCCGAGTAGAAGAAGAAAAAAAAAAAAAAATAAGCACCTAGAGGTCAGTTAGATGAAAAGGAAAAGATGATCGAAGGCTTGAAAGAAAAAATAGTCACTCTAAGAAAATATATTCAGAATAAATCCATGTAAAAAAACAAAACCAAAATATTGGATGATATCATTAGCAGTCAAAAGCCATACTATGACTGATCTGGACTAGGATATAACCAGACAGAGAAAGGCTCAAGCTCCAAGACAAAAAAAACAAAGAAGCTATGTAGAAATAGTTAGAGGCTCTCCTAAGAAGGAAGAAGGAAAGCATATCCAAGAAGAATATTATAAAGACATTGCACCACCCAAAAGATTCAAAATTCAGAATCAACAGCAACCAGCAATAGAAATATCTTGAGAAGAATAAGGATTCAGAAGAGTATCACCATTCAGAAGATCTTCTACTCCCAGGTATCAAACTATTTTTCTTGTCTTATGTTATTCATGTAATAATTTTGGGCACAAAGCTATGAATTGTAGAGCGAATACCATGAACAAAAGAAACTATGAAGGATACACAATAAATTGTTATCCAAGAAGGCCTCATGAAGCACAGAGTAGAAGCTACAATAGATTTGAATCATTGAGTGTTGAATTAGAATGATACAACTACAACAACTTTGGACACATGGCCAAAGCTTGTAGATTGAATGTTCCTCCTAGAGAATCACAACATAATATCAATCATCACAGATAGGAACCAAAAAGGATATGGATAATGAAGCATAATCAATTCAAAATTGAAGAATGCACACTTTCCATACAATATCAACACAAGAAACATGGATGGTATGTTTATAGTGGCTTCTCAAAGAATATGACAGGTGATAAGGATGGGTTTCTAACATTGAAGAAGTAAATAGATGGATCGGTTTCATTTGGGAATGACAACTTGGCCAGAATTATAGGAAGAGGCACAATCAAGCTTGGAAGTAAGGATGTCAGGGTATAAAATGTTCTACTAATCAAAGACATGAAGCAAAATCTACACAGACTTATGTTTGGCTCAAAGAAATGTGAAATAAGAAAAGAAGGATCAAACAAGTTGGTGGTTATAGTTGTAACAACTCCAAGCAACATATATGTACTAATTGAAATTGGAAAAGAAATATGTTTCCTAGGAAAGGATGGTAAAAGTTGGCTCTAGCATATAAGAATGGGTCACATAAATTTTGATAATGTTTTCAAAATCAGCATAAAGGAAGCAGTAAGAGAAATACTCGAGATATCGAAGCCAACAAATACTCTATGCAAGAATCTACATGGAAAAAAAATCAGGACAAAGTTCAAATCAAATGAGTACTCTACAACAAAATTACTAGAGATTCTACATAAAAATATATGTGGACTAACAAGAACAAAGGGATTGCATGGACAATATTACTTTATTCTACTATTTGATTATTACACAAGGATGAATGTATTTTTCTTTGATAGGAAGAATTCAGAGGCATTTGAACACTTCAAGATATACAAGGAAATGGTTTTAATTGATACAAAATTAAAAATCAAGTGTTTCTGATAAGACAATGGAGGGTAGTTTACATCAAAGGAATTCATAGATTTTTGTAGCAAACATGGGATAAAGAGATAGTTGTCAACATCCAAGACACCTCATCAAAATGGAGTTGGAAAAAGGAAGAACATATGATCCATATTTTACGAGTAGAACGAAATGAATACATATTTCTATCAAACATGCTTAACACAGAATAACATATATACAGTAAAATTGGTTTTCTATTCAATAAGGAAATAATCTGAAACTGTAAAATGCAGTGGAAAAAAATCTTTCTAGAATGGTGTCAACTTGTCTCTGAGAAGAGATGTGACGGTTGTGCTCATTCGCAAGAATATGATTAAAATGAGGCTCTAAAGGGATTTTTACAATAAAAATGAATGTCAAAAACCCTATACATCCAACAACCTAACCCTATGAGATGAAGCGCCAAAAGTCATGTGGGTCATGTTTGGGTAAGTTAGTACATCAACTTCCTGGGGTCGTAACTTTTGCATACGATATCCATTTTAGGTGCAAGATAGCCCGTTGGAAGGGTCTATCTGAGGAATACACATTTTTCCATAATAATCTGACTATGTCTACATTCTGACTATGCGTATCCCTAAAAACCTTGTTTAGGGCCTCAAACCGGTCCCAGAAGCCACAGACCCAAATGAGCCAGTTGGAATAGGTGGGAGGCCACCGACATCCATATGTATGAATCCTCCCCCCTTAGGAAGAAATGGTCTCCATTTCATTGATTTCCCCCATCAGATGAGGGAATTTTTGTTGAATTCGGCCTCGGGTGCGCCACTTGCCTTGGTGCAATAGCTACCCTACTTTGACAACTCGATAAAGATAGATACTTTGTTGGCGAGTGACCTTGACCTATTTTTCCATAATATGATCATTGGATGCATGTTTTATGCATTATGGGTTTAGCTCTATTGGTGTCAGTTGTTCTGCTACCTCTGAGGTGTCCAATAATGGTGGGAAATAAGGTCGAAGGGGATCCACGTTGAGCATTGGGTGCAAGCCAAGGAAAGAAAGAATGTTGAGATCAAAATAATTATCACTGATATCCTTGTTGATGGTGTATGTCCCATAACAGAGTGGTTCAAGCTTCTGATGGGGTCTTGTAAGGCTTTCTTTCTGCAAGTGCAACCAAACTTTATCACCCACCTGAAACTTATGTGGCACCCAGTGTTAATCATGGCGTTGTTTTACTTGTCATTAGAATTTTGTAGGATATCCTGAACCTGTTGGCAGATGTGCTTGATCCTCTCAATGAACCAGGTGGCTTTGTCAACTTCAATTGGAGAAGGATATGAGTTGGTCGAGGTGACCACAAGGGGTAGTGCAACATCTGTGGGACCCAATGGTTGGAATCCCAACCCCACTTGAAAGGGGTTGTGTCCAGTTGAGCTATGTAGAGATAGGTTATAGCTATGTTGGAAATAGGGAAGACTCTCGCCCCATGTGTGAGGGTGCTTGGAATTATACATGCGAAGGATGTGCATGATCATTTAATTTATGACCTTGGTTTGGCCATCTATCTGGGGGTGGAAGGTTGTGTTAGAAAAACAGGATCGCAGAGCAATAAAATAAAATAAAAATGTGGAAATAAAACACAAAAGATACACAATACAATAGAGACACATATAGACGTGGTTCACCCAGTGTGGGATATTTCCACCAGAGAAATTTCCAGGTCCTTCCTTTATTATTATCCAACAAATGAAGGGATACCACCTAAAACACACTCTTTGTAACTTCCTCTTCTTTCTCACTGAAGAGATACAACCTATAGCACTATTGGATCATGCAGAGGGAGTAACCCCCCTCTACACTCCCCGACATGGAGGAGTGTACATTATTCTAGGGTGTAAAGTATTCATGGGGTATAAACATAGCTGAAAACAAATACCTCTGAATCAGGAAGATAATCAGGCTCCACAACCAACAATATCCCACTTGGAAACTGATCTCAAAAACTCCATTGTTTTTGTATTTGTTTGAATATGAACCTTCTTAGACCTGGAAAATTTCTCATCTTCACCTTCATGCTTGAAGACCAGCTGAAACTGAGAAAGAACTCAATTTCTCCCTGGTTACTCCCTTAATTAACATGTCTGTGGGATTCTGGCTAGTGTGTATCTTTTCCAACTTCAAATGTCCATCTTCCAATATGGTTCATATGAAATGGTACATGATTTGTATATTCTTAGTATACTAATGGAAGGCTGAGTTCTTTGCAATATGAATGGCACTCTCACTATCACAATACAACCTACTACTATCCTACTTCTTTCCCAATTCCTCCATAAACCTCTGTAACCAAATCATTTCTTTACTACCCTTTGTAGAAGCAACATACTTTGTCTCTGTTGTTGAAAGTGCAGCAACCTTTTTCAATTTTGAAATACAACTTACTATTGTTCCACCTATAGTAAAAACATAACCTGTGGTGCTCCTCCTACTATCTTTATCACCTGCCACATCTAAATCAACATATCCATGTAGAATAATTTCTAAACCTACAAAACATAATGCATGAGTAGAAGTACCTCTCAAATACCTGAGAATCCACTTTACTTCCTCCCAATGTTCTTTACCTGGATTTTTAATATACCTTCTCACAACTCCCACTGCATGTGCAATATATGGTCTTATGCAAACCATCGCATACATCAAGTTGCCAACTATTGATGAATAAGGGACCCTGGACATGTATTTTATCTCCTCATGTGTCTTGGGACACATTTCCTTAGTTAATTTGAAATGGCTGGCCAAAGGTGTACTAATTGGTTTTTCATCTTTCATTCTAAACCTGTCCAATACGTTCTCTATGTACTCACCCTGAGACAAT
Source organism: Picea mariana (assembly GCA_032191745.1). Taxonomy (NCBI): domain Eukaryota; kingdom Viridiplantae; phylum Streptophyta; class Pinopsida; order Pinales; family Pinaceae; genus Picea; species Picea mariana. The sequence goes on from JASDQU010105019.1 coordinate 95,550, forward strand.
GTCAATTTCCAATTTTTTTGTCTCTTGCTATTCTCATACCAAGGATTTTATTTGCATAACCAAAATCCTTCAATGCAAATGAATTAGCTAATTTATTATTGAGCACATTTATATCCTTCATATTAGACCCTGCAACAAGCATGTCATCTACATACAATAGAAATATAATATAGCTTCCATTTTATAGCTTTTTAAAATAAACAAGGTGATCATAATGACGTCTACTATAACCCTACTCATAAACCTATAAAACTTCAAATACCACTACCTTGGAACTTTCTTTTGGCCATACAATATCTTCTTCAACCTGTATACTAAATTATCCTTCCCTTTCACCTCATATCCTTGTGGCTACTGCATATAAATCTCTTCCTCCAAATCCCCATGGAGAAAAGTTGTTTTACATCTTATTGTTCAAGATGAAAATATTCTATTGCCACAAGACTTAAATAGTCCTAATTGAAGTCATTTTAACAACGTGAGAAAATATTTCATCAAAATATATACCTTTCTTTTGTGCAAACCCCTTTACAACAAGTGTAGCCTTGTACTGTTGTTTTCCTCCATCTTCTTCCTTCAAATTGTAAACCCATTTATTCTACAATGCTCTTTTTCCTGCAGGCAACTGAACCAAGTCCCAAGTATGGTTATTTACTGAGGAATCCATTTCCTCTTTCATTCCTTGCTCCCACTTATTTTTGGTGTCTTCCTGCATTGCCTCTTTATAACATTCTAGTTCACCAAAATCAGTCAACAATAAATAATACCATGAAGGAGAGTATTGTTATGGGGGTCTACTTAACCTGGTAGATCTTCTAATAAAAATTCCAAGAGTTTGAGGTACGTATTGATCCTATTGTTGTACATTTTGAGTTTTTGGTACCTTTGGTGTTTCATTTCCAGTGATCTCATCAAGCACTGTGTATTCTGGTTTTTCTTTTTCATGTTTCTTTCCCTGCAACTGATCTTTGTAGATGACCTTCTCATTGAATATGACATCTCAACTCCTAACGATTTTTTTATTTTCATAACCCCATAATTGATAACCAAAATCATTAACATCATATCCAATAAAGGTACACTTCTTGGATTTTTCCTCAAGATTTGTTCTATTTTCTTTATCCATATGGACAAATGATTCACAACCGAAAGTCTTCAAAATATAATAGTTTATCTTTTTACTTGTCCATGCCTCCTTTGGAATTATACCATCAAAAGAGCTTGAAGTTACTCAGTTTATTAAGTAAAAAATAGTAACTACAGCATCTTCCTAGAACTGTAAGGGAAAACCAGCATGTGATCTCATACTCCTTGCATGCTCCATGATTGTCCTGTTCATCCTTTCTGACACACCATTTTCTTGGGTGTTCCTGGAACCGTCTTATCTCTACGAATCTCATTGTATGAACACTAATCATCAAAATCATTATTGGAATATTCACCTCCATTTTCTGATCTCAGACACTTCAACCTTTTTCTAGTCTCATTCTCAACCAAAGCTTTCCATTTCTTAAAAGTATCAACACATCATATTTTTGTTGAATGCAATAAACCCAAGTTTTTCTAGTTGCATCATCAATAAAAGTAACATAATAACAAGAGCCACCAAGAGATGTACCCGAGTTGGTCCCCATACATATGTATGCACAAGCTCTAACCTTTCACTCTTCTTTTATTTTTCGACTCTGAAAAATCTGACTCTTTTGTTTTCCATAAACACAATGCTCGTAGAAATCAGAATCAATTTGTTTAAGATCTGGAAACAAATTTATTTGTGAAGTATTTGCATCCCCTTCTCACTCATGTGTCTAAGACTATGATGCCATAGTTTTGTATCCACTCCTGTAGAAGCTAAAGAGATAGAAGAGTCAGTATTACCAGTACATAAATACAATGTACCTTCTTTATCTCCTTTTTCTATCACCAACAATCATTTTTGACCTTCCACACATTATTTGTAAATATGGATATACAACCTTCACTTTTCAATTGCCCCATTGAAATTAGATTTTTCTTTAGATATGGAACATGTCTTACCTCTTTCAACAACCAATGGTTTCCATTGCTTTGCTTTATTTTTACCTTTCCCATTCCAACAATTTTTCATGGTGCATCATCACCCAAATGAACCTGTCCAAAATCACCTTGAACATAATCTAGAAAAATTTTCCTATGGGGTGTGGCATGAAATGAAGCCCCCAATTATACTACCAAAGACTCAGAAATATTATCTACAGAAAGAATCAAAACATCTTGTAACACGTCACCTATTACACATCACCTATTAAAGCATCTTCGTTTCTTTGGAGCTCTACAGTCTTTCTTCTTGTGTCCTTTCTTCCCATAATTCCAGCACTCTATCTTTCCAAATCTGGATTTGGATCTACCCTTCCTAGCATTCTCATGGATCCCTAATCCATTTCCTATATCCTTTTGTTTTCCCATGTTCTCCATGTTTAACACATTACCTGCTGTCTCACATGTGTTTTTCCACCACATTTCCTCTCTAAGGATAATAAAAACAACATCATCAAATTTTAAAGTGTTTGAACCAGATACAGAGTTACTTACAGCCATGACCAAGCCATTCCATCTTTCTAGCAATGAGCACATGATTAGAAGATCCCTAACCTCATCATCAAAGTCCACTTTTACAGAACTTAGTTGATTAGTAACCGCATTAAATTCATTTAAATGATCTACAACAAGCCCATCGTCTGACATCTTCATATTGAATAATCTCTTCATTATAAATACCTTATTGAGTGTCAAGGGTTTTTCATACATTTTATACAATGTGTCCATCATATCCTTCATTGTCTTTTCTTTCTAAATATTGAAATCCACCGATGCTACCAGGCTCAGTCATATCGTTCCTAGTGCCTTTCTTTAATGAACCTCCCATTCTCTATCCTTCATGGCTGTCATCCTCTTTTCTATTCCACCCAATGGTAGGAATAGATCCTTCTGATATAAATAATCTTTCATCTGCATCTTCCATAACTGGTAGTTTTTTCCATTAAATTGCTCGAACCTAAACTTTCCATCTTCCTCCATTTCTCCCACTCGAACCAGGAACCCTATTTTCTTAGGAGTTACCTTTCCCTCTGATACCATTTGTTAGAAAAATAGGATCACAGAGCAATAAAATAAAACAAATGTGGAAACAAAACATAGAATATACACAATACAATAGAGACACAAATATATGTCTGTTACATGTCAATATTACTCGATTTGATAAGTGTCTCAAGTGTCGCATGTTCCTCACAACTGTCACAAGTGCCACATGTTCCTCATAACTGTCGCAAGTGTCGCATGTTCCTAACAATTGTCGCAAGTGTCGCATGTTGTTCACAAGTGTCATAAATGTCAAACAAATCATATTGCCACGATGACGACACTAAGGAGACACTTTGAATACCTCAAACACCTGACTTGAATAAAGAGAACGGCTAACTGAAGTACGGTATCTCTTGCCACCTTAAAGGAGCTCTCAAACTAGAGTTTTAGAAGGGAGCGCTCCCCTACATCACCCTTGGGAGTGATGGCACTCCCCTATAAGGTACTGGGGAGCATTATAGCACTAAACCATCCCTCTGAAGGAGCGCTACAAATCTTTGAAGCACTGGCGCTCCCCTTGAGCCTATTAGGGAGCGTTATAGCTCCCTGATGCCCCTTTTGAGGGAGCGTTGTCTAATCTGGGCAGCAGTTGATCTGTTGAGGAGAATAAGGGGAGGATCTTTCAAGTTTGGAAGGTAGTTGCATTCGAATTCCTAGTTCAATCATGATCTTAGGAGAAGATCCCTGATCTAACGAGGGAATTCCTCAACCTACCCTAAAGATACCTCAAGAGGTTAAGCCTCTCTAAACCTATATAAACAAGCTCTATGATGGTGAAAAGGGGGAAGAATGGCAAGCATGAAACCTATCATCTCATAGGAAACACACAGTGAACTGGAGGAGAGTAATCAGTGAATATGCTATCATCCAGGTCGTATATCTTTTGAGAAAGGGTTAGATAAATGGGACTTGAGGAAGTTGTCACATTTGCATCCACAGTTGTAAGTTACTTCTATCATTGTTCTCATCAATATGACACACTTGGCCTGTTTATTTCTAGTTCGTTTTTTATCTTACATGAACTTATCTCTGATAGATAGATCTATTTTCAAGCTAATATCAATGGAGTAGGAATTGTTTGTACTATTGTTTGTCTACAGGGCTCATCGAGGAGAAAAAGATCAGAGCTCAACTTGGAGCATGCAGGGAAAAACACTGGTAAAAGGTACTTCTGTTCTCCTTCCTCCTCATGCATTAGTTTATGTAGATCTGAAAGGAAGTCAGTGTCCACATTAAGCATCTTTTGTCTTAAGAGTTAAGAGTCTAGCTCTCAAGAGGAGATCTACCTATCCGCAGGGAGATTTTCCTTCAACAACATGGTTCACCCAGTGTGGGCTACATCCACTAGAGAAATTGCCAAGTCCTTCCTTTATTATTATCCAAGAAATGAAAGGATGCAACCTACAACACACTCATTGTAACTTCCTCTTCTTTCTCTCATAGTATCCTCACTCAGATTACAATTTTTGCAATGATACATAGCCGTAATACATTTCCCTCATAAAAGAGGGTTTCCTTCTAGGGAAAAAATCCCTAACATACATTCTACCATCTGATCTACAACCTTATAATGACCGGTCCATATTTACTATGAAATTACAATATACATTTACAAGGCAAATTTTCCTTAAGGGGCTTCACCCCCTATCCCCCGCTGGGGGCCCACTTTCCCTCGGACCCCGCAGAGGGGGTAACCCCCCTCTTCACTCCCCCACATGGAGGAGCATACATTATTCCAGGGTGTAAAGTCTTCATGGGGTATAAACATGGTTGAAAACAAATACCTTTGAATTAGGAAGATAATCAAGATCCACAACCAACAGGCTGTGGATTTGGTGAGATTGGTGTCCAGTAGTGACCAGAGGCTTGACCAGAATGTGCTAAGAAATTGATTGTCCCAATATGATTCAATGGTTTGTGGGATTCCAAAATGTACCCAAACTCATTCAAAGGAGAGTTTGACAGTGGCCTCTACTGTGATTCTCTTCTTATAGGAAGCTAGAATCTCCATCTTAGAAAAATCAATCAACAACCAAAAATACACAGTCATTTCCCAGCTTGGTGGATGGGAGGCCCGACATGTAGTCCACTGATATGGATTTCCATGGCCTATAAGGAGTAGGAAGCGGGGTGTACATTCCATTTTTCTTAGTGGTCAGTTTGGCAATAGCGCAAGCAATGCAGGACCTAATATACTTGCTAACCTTCTGTCAAAGTTTTATCCAGTAGAAATGTTTCAACAGCATTGCCACTATCTTTTCAACGCTAAAGTGTCCTTCCACCCAATTGTAGTGGGATTCCAATATCATCTTCGCTCGCTCACTTGATGGAACGCAGATATGGCCTAGATGGCACAGCATCACAATGTGAAGATGGAAATTAGTGACAATTGCATTTGCACCTAACATTTGGTAGGTGGTGGCGAAGACTGGTTCTGTCTCATAGAGTTGGGGCCATCCAGAGGTCTCATGGATATAAGAGTCTAGCATCGTGGTGAGTGTCGTGATTGGTGATATTCTGAGGAAATCAGCGACGCAATTGGTGCTTCTTGTTTTATAATTGATGTTGAGGTGGAATTGTTGCAAGTAACTTTTGATGGCAGTCATTCCACAATTTTCTTTGTGTTTTCATGAATTGCAGTGGCTTATGATCAGTGCGGATGATCATCTCCTTCCCAAGAATGTAATGTCTCCACTAGCAGAAGGCTTTCACAATGGAGTACATTTATTTTTCATAAGTAGGATACTTACGGACATCATCTGATAGTGTCTCACTATCATATGCCATGAGGTGGTCATGCTGAGTGAGAACAATGCCCATAGCATAGTCTGAAGCATATGTATTGATCTCAAAGGGTTGTTGCAGGTCTAGTAGTGAAAGTAATGGGGATAATCATAAGCGTTGCTTCAAATCATTGAACACTTTTTGATGGGACCAGCCCACACAAATCTCTTCTTACTACCACCCCTGATTACTTGGTTGAGGGCCCATGCAATATGAGAGAATCCCAACATGAACCTGTGGTAGAAATTGGCAAGGCCTAAGAAGCTTCGAAGATTAGTGAGTGTGGTTTGGGCTCGCCAGTCACAGATTAATTTGATCTTGGTTGGATCCACATGTACACCATGATGATCAATGTTGTAGCCCAAGTAATGGACCATGTCGATGCTGAAGGAGAATTTTTCCAAGTTGGGGTATAGCTTGTGTTGTCGCAAGGTGTGCAGAATCCATTGAATATGTTGCAAGTGTTCTTCCCAAGTCTTGTTGTAAATGAGAATGTCATCCAGATACACCACTGCATAATTATTAGTGAATGGTCGCAAGATAACGTTCATCATCCTCATGAAAGTGGATGGAGAATTTGTCAAACCAAAGGGCATGACCAACCATTCAAAAAGACCTTCCTTTGACTTGAAGGAGGTATTCCATACATCTATTTGTTCTATCGGGACCTAGTGATAGCCAGACTTCAGATCAATCTTACTGGAGTATTTGTCCCCTGTGAGTTGATCAAGGAGGTCATCAATTTTAGGAATCGGGTACCAGTTTCTGGCTGTGATTTTATTCAGGGCCTGGTAATCAATGCAGAGTCACCGGGTTCCATCTTTCTTCTATACTAGCATGATTCATCTATCTTAGCGTGATGATATAGGATGGATGTACTCCTTGTGGAGCAGTTCTTGGATATTTTGCTTGATGTCCTCATTATCTAACAGAGAGAAGCGGTAGACTGGCCCATTGGGAAGCGGTGCGTCGGGGGTCATATTGATGGGGTGCTTGACCTGATAGTGTAAAGGTACCCCAGTAGGTGAGGAGAAGATATCTGAGTATTCTTCCATGACCTTATCCAATTGCTTCTGTTGTGTGGAGAGGTCAGTCGTGGAGACCCTGGATGTCGCATTCGCATCCACGGTTGTAAGTTACTTCTGTCATTGTTCTAATCAATATGACATGCTTGGCCTGTTTCTTTCTAGTTCGTGTTTGATCTTACATGAACTTATCTCTGATAGATAGATATGTTTTCAAGCTAATATCAATAGAGTAGGAAGTGGTCGTACTATTGTTTGTCTACAAGGCTCATCGAGGAGCAAAAGATCGGAGCTCAACTCGGAGCATGCAGGGACAAACACTGGTAAAAGGTACTTATATTCTCCTTCCTCCTCATGCATTAGTTTGTGTAGATCTGAAAGGAAGTTAGTGTCCACATTAAGTGTCTTCTATCTTAAGAGTTAAGAGTCTAGCTCTCAAGAGGAGATCTACCTGTCCACAGGGAGATTTTCCTTCAACGGAAACTGGCGACTCCACTGGGGAGCCTCAAATCGAAACTTTTTGGTTTTGATTTCTCCTCATAGACCTTGTCTTACCCCTTGATTGTTTTCATACCTGGTTCACCCCTTTTTGATTGATTTCATGACCTGATTGACTCCCTACCCTATCACACTCAGCTTGATTGACAAGGCTAGACTGCAATTTTTAGATTTTTTGACATTTTTAAGAGCTTTTTAAACCTGGCGCCCCTATGGCTATGTTAACAAAGTGCTAGCACTCCCTGACTGCCTTACACAAAGTGCTATAACACCCGGTTCCCTTTACACCAGAGCGCCAACCCTCTTTTGGCCAAAAACCTTTCTAGAATTTCTTGTTCAGGGTCTAATCTCTGTGCCTCACTTGTTGAGCCTCCCTGTGAGTCAATGCTTCTTCCTTTTCAACTTTGACATCCTTCCTTATGAGGAACAAACACCTTGTTGTTTAGATTTTGTAGCTTTCTTCACTATTTTTTGAGTTTTTCTGTTGTTGGGAGTTTGAAACCCATGCATTGTTTTTTTCTCCTTTTTGACTGAGCGAGAAAATCTGGTGAAGGACATCAGAATTCTATGAACCTCTTCATTTGGTTTTAGTTGAGGTCATTGTTCTTCGACATTTCTTTTGGTGTGAATTTCTTGATTTTCTTTTCTTTTTCTTTTCTTTTGCTTCTTGTTTTTTATCACAAGGAGAGGGTGTATTGTTTGTACGAAACTTGCTTGTGTTTGTCTGAGGTTCCTTGATCCAAAAGGATAATTGGTAGGAAAAGTGTTGTTTTGAATTAATCATTATTCACATACAAATAATAAAGAGACATCTTCATGATTGATTTTTCATATTAGAAGGTATTTCCAAAAATTTCTAGCACCACATCGGATTTGATTGAAGAAAATTTGTTTGAGGACATTCCTTATTAGTGCTTGTTAGTGAAAAGAACTCTCTCTCTCTCTCCCTTAAATAGATGTTCATCAAAAAGAAATGACTGCTTATAATCTTTGATGCATTTTTTGGTATTGAGTCATCATTCTATCCATTTCACTTCCATGCACCCCTTTTGAGTAAAGAACAACTATAAAATGAACGCTAATTAAAAACTATCTAGAACATTTTCTTTTCTAGGATCCTCCACCAACTGTAGACTAGGATTAGTACTTTGGATTAGGCTGTGAGCATAACTCTCCAAAGTTTCCAAAACAAACATTAGCATCCTGAGATAGGGAGATTCAAATCCAATTGTCGTATAGGTCTGCCTAGGATCCCCCTCTCACACAGGGGTTACGCACGAGGTTGCATTCGGGAGAGCTATGGAGATTATCCCTCCGTGGTTTGACTGATTGTAGTGGTTAGATCGTATTATGGGGATCACTTAAAGGTATACCCACAACGTTGAGTGGAAGCCTTTCAAGTTGATTTTGGGCTAGATACCCTGCCTGTACGTTTGGACTGGACTGTCGACTGTAACCACCCAGGGGCTAACTGCAAATTGGTAACCTTAGCGGCCATAATCTTTAGGGTCTTACACAATGTGGCAATGAAGGGAAGTCTTAGTGTACCTGGAGCAGACATTGGTCAAACTCACTTGGGCTCCTTGGAGGGTAAATCCACAATTACTACATGGAAGCTTGCACCAGGGTGAAAGTCCTTTAAGCAGGTTGCCATTGTAACTATTCCACCATATCCCCGCCCCTTCTCGACTTGATCACGCAACGTTGGATTTCATCGCCAACTAGTACGGTCATCGAGAGAAGGTCTTGTTTTCTTGGTTGTAATTCTTAGATTCTATTAGCGTATGTTGTTTCTTTTCGGTAGTTGGTCATAGATCTTTTCCGCCGACTCTTTTTCGCCAACATCGACCCTCCACACCGTTCACGGAGGCTACAGAGACTTCCTCCAGAAAATATGGAAGGGAACACCCCTTTACCCCCTCATTCTATGGAGGAATCTCCTCAACAGAGTGAGGTTCAAGACACTACAACCTCCTAAGAAGAATTTCCCACTCCTTTAGAAAAATTTTGAATTGCTTCAGAGTCTTCGGAAGCTTTCCGCATTTTAGAGGGATATGAGCGACGTGTTCTCCAACTGAATTCAGTTGGTGAATTTGTCGTCGTCAATCCTTCAGACATTCTGACTGGGTCTCATTCAAACCCTTTAGTTGATGACCCATTTTGGACCGCAGACATTGTTCGAAGTCCACCGCGCATGGTGCGGGATCTTTATGGAATAGGAATAGGTGTCGACGCACCTATTACCTACATCGTACCCTTAAACTATTTTACCGGTACTACCATTTTTATGGCCACACCGTCTGTTGGTCCGAACACATTTTCTGTTGGCCCAAGGTCCACTTTTCCTCTCCAGATGGCCCATTCTACAATGGTCTCTCACATTCCGACTATTCCTGCCGGTAATGCAGTGGTTATCCAAGCTGCAATTGGCACACTAGTAACACCTAGACCTTCATCATCACTCCCTTTTGGGTACAGAGTATTGAATTCTTTCGCTACCACTACTACCCAAGTTATGCCGGGAAGTTCCATACCTATCTAACAACCCAAAGGGACCGGTCTTGGTGGTCTTAATCCATTCAGTGGTACCGATCAGTCATTTGCGTCTAGTTCTCAAATTCCAAGAACTCTACCTCAAGCTGGGGGGAATCCTCCCATCGGAGGACAACCTCCATTTGGAGGGAACCCTTATACTGGGGGGTAGCCTCAATCCGGA
>JASDQU010105019.1:108117-129173 GCA_032191745.1 Picea mariana
TAACTTTAGCATACGATCTTCGTTTTAGGTGCACGATAGCCCATTGGAAAGGTCTATCCGAGGACTACACACGTTGTCATCATAATCTAACTTTATCCATAGTATAGCTATGGAAATCCCTAAAAATGTTGTTTAGGGCCTCAAAATGGCCCCGGAAGTCATGGACCCAAAAACTAGGAAAAAAATGCCAAACTGGAAAACTACCAAAATGATCCAGTTGGAATAGGTGGAAGGCCACTAACATACATATGGATCAATAGAACAATACAAGAAATGGCTAGAACCATGTTGAAAGATTCCAAGTTGAAGGACGTCTTTGGGGTATGAGCAGTACATGCAATAGTTCATATCTAGAACAGAGGAATGCTCAGAAATAACAATGATAAAACTCCCTATGAGTTATGGAAAGGAAAACTATAAAAGTGAATCATTTCAGAGTGTTCAAAGAAAATTTTATATCAAAATTGGAAAATTTGACTCTCGAGTTGATAAATGCATATTGGTTGGGTACTCATGAAAAAGAAAAACATACAAATGCTTCAATCTAAGACTCAATAGAATAGTGGAAATCATCAATGTGACGATTAATGAAACAAATGGACGAAGGAAAATACAAGGAAGCAAAGATTCAATGGAATAGGATCACGAAGAAGATTTGAAAGAAGAATAAGTAGATGAAGAAGAAGAGCATCCAGAAGAAAAGCAAGAACGGAAATATCTTTAGGTACCTCCAAAGACACCTAACAGACGAGTGCAAAAAAATCATCCACCGGAATAGATCTTTGGGAATAAATATGCAGGAGTTGAAACCTAAGTAAGAATACGTTCACCAGAATAACAACACCTAGCATTGTTATCCACAATTAAACCCAACTATTTTGAGGAGTCCAACAAGGATGAATACTGAATCAAATCTATGGATGAGGAATTAGACCATATAGAGAAGAATGAAACCTGGGAACTTGTTCCAAGATCAAAGAATAAGAATGTGATTGGTACAAAGTGGGTCTTCAGGAACAAAATGAATGAAGATGGACAAGTTACTAGGAAAAAGGAAAGACTAGTATGGAAAGGATATACTCAAGTTGAGGGTATATATTTTGGAGAGACCTTTGCCCTAGTTTCCAAAAGATGGAATCAATCAGATTGATCTTAACCTATGCATGTTCAAAGAGAATAAAGGTTTATCAGATGGATGTAAAGTCAACCTTTCTAAATGGATAGTTAGAAGAAGAATTTTACATCAAAAATCTTGAAGGGTTTATGTTATCAGAAAGGAAATATTATGTTTGCAATTTAAATAAATCATTATATGTACTCAAGTAGGACCCTAGAGCATGATATTGAACATTGGACATGTATCTAAAACAACAAGGATTTAGGAAGGGAAATGCAGACAAAATATCTGCATAAAATTGGATCAAGACATTATATTGATCATTGAGGTTTATGTAGATGACATCATCTTCAGAAGTGACGATGATAGGATGAGTCAGAAGTTTTCCAAAGACATGCAGAACGTGTTTGAGATTTCCTTGCTTAGTGAGTTAACTTTATTTTTTGGACTATAGATATGTCAGAGAAAAAAAGGTATCTTCATCTATCAGACCAATTATATCAAAGAAATGCCAAAGAGGTTTGGAATGGAAGTTTTAAAATCAGTCAATACTCCTATGTAGAGCAGTTACAAGTTAAGTAAGGATGATGATTCTAAGGATGTAGACCATAGAATGTACAGATGAATGACTGGAAACTTACTCTATGTGACAACTTCTAGACCAGATGTGATGTAGTAAGTTGGATAGTTTGCAAGGTTTCAAGAAGCACCAAAGGAGTCACATGTTATGGTAGTGAAGAGGATATTCATATATCTCAAAGGTACATAAAAGTTTGGATTATGGTATCCAAAAAAGAATTATCTATCTCTTGTTGCCTACATGGATGCAGATTGGGTAGGATGCATTACTAATAGAAGAATTACAAGTGGAGCAGCCTTCTACTTGGGTGAGTGTCTGGTATCATGGTTGAGCAAGAAACAATCATCAATATATTTGTCTACAACAGAAGCAGATTACATTTCAACAGCATCATGTTGTACTCGGGTTCTATGGATGAAACAAACTTTGAAGGATATGCATGTTGAATATGATGATCCCATTCCGAGATTTTGTGATAACACCAATTCCATAAGTATCTCAAAGAATCCAACAATGTACTCCAAGATGAAATACATTCTGATCAAGTTTCAATTTCTATGGGAACAAGTTGCATAAAATAAAATCAAGGTAGAGTACATTGGGATAAAAGAGGATATTGCAAATATTTTCACTAAACCTCTTCCAAGAGAGACCTTTGAGTATATTCGATAGAAACTTGTAGTTTCTGCCCCACAATGAATTACACAACATCAAGCATAACATTACAGGGGAGCGTACAGATAGAAGACTTGAAGAAAAGAATTTTTTAATGCTTTTCATATATGTCATGGATTTACATGAGAAAGAACCATTAAGTAATAAAGGGAAACAAAAATATATGAAGCTTGTAGAGAGGGGGGAAATCCCAAACGAAAGTTCAGAAAGGGGGAGTAGCCCCAAAGGGAAGTTACCCTTTTCCATTGATGTCAAAGGGGGAGAAAGACAAATTAGAGGCATGGAAATGGAGAGATAGAAAATATTCATGATTATAGGGGGAGCGATGGTCACAGGGGGAGTATGATTATAAGTGTTTGCATGACCATCAACATTGCATCAGGGTGATGCCATCAATGCCAAAGGGGGATATTATTGAAATATTGGATTGGTTTTAATTGATTTCAACCCTTGAAGAAAGTTAGGTAGTAACTTCCAGTAGCCCTAAAGGAATGGTCATGTAACCCACATTTTATAGAGGAATAAACTCATGAAGGTTAGTGTACTTGTAAGTAAGACTATCCTAGATGAATAGTACATGTCATTTCGTTTCCGATGATAGGTGGTACACCACATGGCTCCTTATAGTTGAGGAGGTATGGATTTGTGAAGTTGGAGGACCCTCAAGAATAATCTAGAAACCCCTATAAGGTTAACAACAAGTCAATTATTCTAGAATCCCCTAGAAATTCATCAAGTAGTTTACTAGTCAAAGTGGTTGCAACAAGAAGTTAATTATGGGTAAACTAGTTGCAAAAAATAAATTATGAGTTTACTAATTATGGGTAAATTAGTTGCAACAAGACTATGGGTTAACCCTAGAAGAAGGAAAAGGGGTAAAAAAGACAAGATATCACCTAAAGGAAGGCACTTTGGAAGTATAAATAAGATATCAAGAGACTCCAGTTAGCTCCTATTGAACACGTTAAATATCTATCTTGTGAAATGTTTTTGGGTAGGAATTTTATTAACAAATATGAGGTAGCGAAGGAAGAGCGACGACAAAGTTTCTTGATTGAAAAGAAGAGAGAAAGTTTTGTGAAAAAACCTGATTTAGTTGATCCCCATGGGTCATAATACTAGTGTCCCGCAAGGCACCCCCACGGTTTGTCTAGGGATCATCATGTGATGCACCCCACGGGTTGTCTAGGGATCACCACAAAAGGCCTCGCTAGACAACAAACTTAGTCCTGCGAGGAAAATCTAGATCTGAACGATGAGGTTTGTATCAGGCTGCATGAGCTGAGAAGAGTCTACAGACATGTGTGACATTGTTCACATACAGCACAATCATATACAAGATAATCCTTTGAGTATCTTCGTCAGAGACTTGGAGCAATTTCTACTCCAAAATGAATTCTTTTGAATTCTTATCTTATATGTCTTAGATTTACATGAGGAAGCATCATAGAGAGGACAGTTCAGTTTGGGAGATCAATTTAAGGAAGATTTCGGTCAGGGGGAGTATCCCCAAGGACAGTTCAATTAGGGGGAGCAGCCTCGTATGGAAAGATACCTTTTCCATTGATGACAAAGGGGGAGAGATTTATCAGATGCAGGATAGAAATGCTTAGAGAGAGACCACAGAGGCATGGTTGCAGGGGGAGCAATGGTCACAGGGGGAGAATGAGTGATATGAATTCAGTATTGCATCAGATTGTTTCCATCAATTCCAAAGGGATATATTTTTTATTATTTGGGTTGGTTGTCATTTATGTCAACCCTTGAAGAAATTGTGGTAGCGAATTTCGGTAGCACAAAGATTTGGCTAATGGAACCAAGTTTGTTTGATGTATAATGGTATGATTTTTAATATACTTCAAGGTAAGAATATTATAAATGGATAGTACATTTCATGCCATTTTTGGTGGTATGTGGAACGTCACATAACTCCTCACGGTTAGAGAGTTATGGCCATGTGAAGTTGGGGAACCCTCATGAGTCATCTAGAAGCCCCAAAAGGTCAAAGTAGTCAAAGTGGTTGCAAAGAAGAAATTATTTAAATAATGAAGTGAAGTGATAAGTGTACTATAAATCAAAGTGGATACTAAAGAAATTATTTAAATAATAAATTTAATAAAGAAATTACTAAGTGGACAAGTGGTTAGAAGTGGGTTAGCCCTAAAATAAGGAAAGTGGTTTAAGATGGTTAGAAGGTAACCCCTTGAGGAAGCTACATAAAAGTATAAATGTGGAGTGATGAGTGTACTATAAGTCAAAGTGGATACAAAAGAAATTATTTAAATAATAAATTTAATGGAGAAATTACTAAGTGGACAAGTGGTTAGAAGTGGGTTAGCCCTAAAATAAGGAAAGTGGTTTAAGATGGTTAGAAGGTAACCCCTTGAGGAAGCTACATAAAAGTATAAATAAGAGGCAAGGGTCTCTCATTTAATTACACTTGAGCATATAGAATATCTACAAGTGACTGAGGTAACCAAAGGATATCTACGGAAAATTTCAGAGGGAAGGTAAAGTAAAAAAGGATAAAATTCAAGGGAGGATAAATTCTTTTGATGATGTTTTCTAAGGTATGTTATTTACAAGTCATCTCACCATTTTTGCAATAAAGTTTTTTATATAATGATTTAGACCACGAAATCTGTCGGTCATTGTGGAAACATATCCAAGTAGTTGTGATAAAAATTTCATCTTTTGGGTCATTGTATTTTTGGAGTTACACTCCATGGAAAATAGGGTTTGTGGCTAGTCCTGAAACTAGTCTAAAACAGGTGTTTCGGGTAAAAACGTCATAACTTTTTCATAACAGATAAAAATTTAGTAAGAACAAATGTATTCGTTAGAGTATAGTCTGTAGTATTTTTTTTACCATTTTCATATCTATACAACAAACATTATGTGTGGAGCATTTTCTACAAGTTTGATCTCTAGAATAAGCCAAAATTCAGCAAGGTATGTCATTTTTGCTATAACACCTTTTCTTGGAGGTTCCAAGAAGTGAAACCTGTAGAAATTGTAGACAAGACACTGAAGAACATTGTGTACTATTTGTAGACTTTATTCATTACATGTACATAGTTATGATTATTGCAAGTTAGGCTTTTTGACTAATCCAAAACTAGTCATGTGAAACTAAAGTAAAGTTTGATGAAAATGTTAGTCTCTTGTTGTTAAAGTTAAGGAAGGTTTGCAGGTATGTGATCATATACACCAGGTCTATTACAGAGTTACAAATATAATTTGCATGATGAAATTGATGAGGGCTTTTGGTTGAGGTACATGTTGGGTACATGGTTGAGATAGGTAGTTGATGAGTTGGCACATACATGAGGTGTATAGTTGATGATGTTAGTACATCTTGATGAGTGATAGTTTATGTGTATTTGATGCATGATTGGTACATATTTGGTGCATGGTTGATGCACTCGTTGATGGTATAAGTTGAGGTACAGGTTGGTGCATGGTTGATGCACTTGTTTATGGTACAGGTTGATTACAGGTTGTTTGGTACAAGTTGTTATAGGTTGTTTAGTGCAAGTTGATTGGTACAGGTTTACAGCATTATATCTCATAGTGATAGTGTGATAGTGGTTCCACCATTATACTTCTATGACAGTGTGGTTGGATGGGGCAAGGACAGGTGGTTTTATCCACCTTTCGGTTGTAGTCGGAGAACATAGGGGTTTGTAGCCTCCTTCTGGTTGTAGCTAAAGAATTGGGGAGTTGGAGCTTCCCTCGGGTTGTAGCCTAAGAAACTAGGGGGTTGGAGCCTCCTTCCAGTTGCAGCTAGAAAACAAAAGAAGTTGGTGCTTCCAATGAATGTAATCCTTAAAGACATCTAAGAAAAAACATTATGTGGTTTTCTCCTGATTTGGGATTCCACATAAAAATATTGGTGTACTGTGTATGTGTATGATTTCTCATTTGTTCATTGTTTATTTACTCTGATGATAATGCTACATTGATATAACACTTGCATTTTGTGTTAAAAAAGGATTGTATTGCTTTATTACTAATTGAGCCCCCCTCTCAGTAATCCAACAACCATTGCATCGTTCATCTATTGAATTAATATCTCCATATCGTTGGATCACCGATGGACTAGGCATGGTCGACCGTCGCTACACTAACGTGGGTCATCGACAATAATGTCACAATTTCGATGGAATTAGAGTTGGATTTATGAAGGTCCTTATGTGTTGCTAAGTCATAGTTACGATTGAATCTTTATGTTGAATGATGACAGGTTCTTTGGTTACAATTTCATGGAATATGACACGTAGCAGACAGATTTTTCGACATGTCAAAATTCATGTTATTGTCGGACTGGCGACGATAATGTGCAATGAACACTTGTTTCGTGCAAACCTTTCCACACACGTAACGTGGCAGTTTCTTGCGTCTCCATTCTGATAGATTATTATAGCGTCAAAAGTGTGATGAAAGTGGTTCAACTAATAGCTAGAAAGTGGGTTTGTCAGAAGCTAGACGAGAATCCATCATATGGGTGTCAGAAAATTGGCCAAATGTACTAGTATCAAAACCCTAGAAAAAATTCTGAAGAAACCAAGCATACTATGATAGATATAAGGATTTGGCTGGAAGAAGCCAAAGTGATTGAACAAACACTCAAGAGACAACTGAAATAAAAGAATAAAATAACAGAGAATATGGAAGCTGAAATAGTCTCACTAAGAAAGGAACTACATAAGAAGGACATCCAACTAAATTTTGGCAGTAGCACCAAAATACTGGATGAAATCATCTGCAATCAAAAAAACAATTATGGCAAGTATGGAATTGGATACAAACAAAATAATACTGACAAGGTTTCAATATTTATGATGACAAAAAGTGAAGCAGAGAAAAGAAGTTATGCAGATACTATCAAGGGTTCCATCAAGAAAGAAGAATGCAAGCCTCTAAAGGAGGACATACGGAAACCATAAATAAAGAAGAATTAAGAAGAATATCATGGATTAATAGGAACATGGAATTAGCAAGAAGGAATGAACAATACCCAAGAATAAGATCATGATTTTAGAAGAACAACGCCAACTAGAAGACCACCCACACCTAGGTGCCAAAATATTTTTCTTAGCTTGTGTTATTCTTGCAATAATTTTGTGCATAAATCCATAAATTGTAGAGCATACACAAAGGGTAGAAATACCTTGAACCTAAGTAGCTATGAAAATCCAAAGAATCATTATGAAGGAAGTTATCCTAGAAAGCCTTGTGAGGCATTTGACAGAAATTATAATAGTTTTGGTGCTCTAGGTTATGAAATTGAATGCTACAAATGTAACAATTTTGGACACATCCAGAAATCGAAAAATTGATTTGATAGTTTCTTCAAGGGAAACTAGGCATGTTCCCTTCAATCATATAGAGTAACAACAAAGAACTCTAAAAAGGAAGCAATCATATTTGAAGGTTGAGAAATGTGGGTGTTCCTTACAAGCCCAAAATAGAAGAATCCATTGGTATATTGATAGTGGATTCTCAAAGAATATGACTAGAGACAAAAACAAATTTGTAACATTAAAGAAAGAAAAAGAGGGGTCTGTCATGTTTGGCAATGATAACTCAACCAAAATTATAGGAAAATGTAAAGCCAGTCTTGGAAACAAATATGTTGTGGCAGAAAATTTCCTACTTATTGAAAATATGAAGCATAATTTTCTAAGTGTGAGTCAAATGATCAGGGACACACACTTTTATTCAATTCAAAATAATTTGAAAGAAGGAAAGGAGGATTGAGAATACTAATGGAAGCAGCAATAAGGACTCCAAACAACATATACATCTTGAATGAGATTGAAGAAGAAATATGTTGTTTGGGAAAAGAAGATGAAAGTTGTATTTCGCATAGGAGAATGGGCCATATACACTTTGATAATCTTGTCAAGATCAGAAAAAATAAATATGTAAGAGAAATTCCAGAAATTACAAAGCCAGTGAATACTAAAATTTGAATTCAAGATAAAGGAATACTCTAAGAAAAAACCATTGGATATTGTACACATTGATTTATGTGGGCCCACGAGAACCAAAGGAATGGATAGTGAACAATACTTTGTGCTACTCATTGATGAATACACCAGATCAATGACCTGGGTTTTATTCCTTAAGAAAAAGTCAAAATCTTTTGAATGTTTTAAGGTATTCAAGGAACTGGTTGAAAATGAAACTGATTTGAAAATCAAATTTTAAGATCAGATAATGGATGTGAGTTTACTTCAAATGAATTCAAGTATTTTTGTGAAGAGAAGGGAATAAAAATACAATTCTCAACAGCTATAACACCTCAGCAAAATGGAGTTGTTGAAAGGAAAAATAGAACTGTACAAGAAATGGCCAGAACCATGTTGAATGAATCCAAGCTAAGTGATATCCTTTGGGGACAAGCAGTGCATACATCCATTCATATATTGAATAGAGGATTGGTCAAAATTAATAGTGATAAGACTCCATATTATTTATGGAGAGGAATATCAGCCAATTTAAATCACTTTAGAGTGTTTGGAAGCAAGTGTTACATAAAAAGGGAAGACAAGAAGATTGGAAAATTTGACTCTCGAGTGGATGAAGGCATTTTTTTTGGGTACTCATGCAAAAGAAAAGAATATAAGTGTTACAATATAAGAATCAACAAGATATTTGAAGGAATCAATGTAAAATTTGATGAAGCAGACTTGATAAAGATCAGGAAGGAAAGAAGAAATTCAAACGTCTTTGAAGAATGGGAAAATGAAGAACTAAGGCAAGAAGAAGAGTAAGAAGAAGAAGAGAAGCATCCAGAAGCAGAACAAGAAGAAAACAACCAGCAAGATTTTTAGACACCTTCTAGGTCACTTAATTGGGGTTTAGAATAATCATCTACCAGAACAAATCATTGGAGATATAAGTGTCGAAGTAGAAACCATAAGAAGAAGGAAAGCACAAACACTTGAACAAGGATTTTTTTCATTATTTTCCATAGTTGAACCAAGCAACTTTGAGGAAGCTATAAATTATGAACATTGGATCAAGGCTATGGAAGAATAACTAAATCAAATAGATAAGAATGAGACATGGGAACTAGTTCCAATACCAAAGGACAAAAATGTGATTGGGACAAACTGGGTCTTCAGAAATATGCTAAACGAAGATGAACAGGTAACCAGAAACAAAGAAGACTAGTGTGCAAAGTATATGCTCAAGTTGAAGGAATATATTTTGAAGAAACATATGCTCCCCTCGTCAGAATGGAAGAAATCATAATTTTCTTGGATTATGCATGATCCAAAAGGATCAAAGTGTATCAGATGAATGTAAAATCATATTTACTAAATGGAGAATTAGAAGAAGAAGTCTACATAGAACAACCAGAAGGGTTTCTACTATCAGAAAAGGAATACTATGTTTTCAAATTGAATAAATATATGTATGGACTTAAGCAAGCTCTGAGATCTTGGTACTCAAGATTGGACAGGTACTTACAACAACAAGGATTCAGAAAGGGAAATGTAGATAGTAACCTCTACATAAAAGTGGATCAAGGAAATATTATTATTATTTAAGTTGATGTTGATGACATCATATTTGGAAGTGATGATGATAGATTGAGTCAGAAGTTTGTCAAGGATATGCATAATGAATTTGAAATGTCCCTGGTTCGGAAGTTGAATTTATCCTTGGGACTCCAGATATCTCATCTAGATGAAGGAATTTTCATTTCCCAAACCAAGTACATCAAGGAAATGTTAAATAAGTTCAAAATGGAAGATTGTAAACCTATGCGTGCTCTTATGGTTATCGGTTACAAATTGAGAAAATATGGTGAGTCCAAAGAAGCGGATCAAAGTCTCTACATATCAATAATTGGTAGTATGCTCTATGTGATAGCTTCAAGACCAGATGTAATGCAAGCAGTTGGATAGGTCACAAGATTTCAAGAGGCACCAAAGGAAACCCATGTTCTAGCAGTGAAAAGGATCTTCAGATATCTTAAAAGAACAACATATTTTTGGCTATGGTATCCAAAAGGAAATGAGTTAACTATGGTCACCTACATGGATGTATATTGGGAAGGAAGTATTGATGATAGAAGAAGTACAAGTAGAGAAAATTTCTTCTTAGGTCACTTCTTAGAGTCTTGGTTGAGGAAGAAGAAATATTTAGTATCTTTATCCACAGCATAAGCAAAATGTATTGCAGAAGTAGCATGTTGTACTCATATTATATGGATGAATAAAACCATGCAATACATACAAGTGAGATATGATGAGCATATTCTAATACTCTGTGATAACAAGAGTGCTATAAACATCTCCAAGAATCTAGTGATGCATTCCAAGACCAAACATATTCCTATTAAGCTCCACTTTCTATAGGAAAAAGTCATAGAAAAGAATATCAACTTGGAATACATTGGGACAAAAGAACAGATTTCAGACATCTTCACAAAGCCTCTTCCTAGGGAGACCTTTGAGTATCTTCGACAAACAC
This sequence comes from Picea mariana, assembly GCA_032191745.1. Taxonomy (NCBI): domain Eukaryota; kingdom Viridiplantae; phylum Streptophyta; class Pinopsida; order Pinales; family Pinaceae; genus Picea; species Picea mariana. The sequence goes on from JASDQU010105019.1 coordinate 118,983, forward strand.
TGGGAATAATTTCTGCTCCAAATTGATTTCCATAATCTTCTGCAAGAACGAAAAGGTGAATACTATCACAATGAGTTACCCTTTTCCATTGATGTCAAAGGGAGAGAGAAAAATAGTAAAACTAGAAGAATTAAGATAGGGTGATTCATCATGAAGACAAGAGGATAGTACAGTCATTAGGATTAGAGCACAAATACAAGGGACATAGTTGTTTTACTAAGTTGTCATCAATGAAAAAGGGCGAGATTGTTGGAAATTTTTTTTCATTGATGTCAAAGACAAGGGGAGCTCACAATATGTCCAAGATAAATATTACATGCCTATAGATGTACAAGATAAACATTGCAAGATGGAGATTGTTGAAAGTATTATTTTTTGTCAATTTGGATACACTATATTTGAAGTAATTTTTATCCTAGATACCTAACTCAAATGGGAGAACAAGCTGTATTGTAGGAAATACGGTATATGGAAGTCTCTCTAACTCCCTAAGAATGATGAGATATGAGTTTTTCCATCTAACAACCCAGCCAAAAAATTGAGGTCCGCTCAACTAATTTTTTAGGACAGAATTACTATAAATACATGATAGAATTTCTTATTTTTAGTGCAACCAATGAAGAGATCAAGTATGAAGTGCACTCAAGGTGTCGCGGTGTCTTTTTGGTATGCAAGAGAAGTCTAAGGGATTATCTTAAGGTATTTTTTATTCTCAAGGTATGTTATAAGGATGTGATGTTGTCGTAAGGTTGAGATGTTGTCGTATTCTCTTCTATGAAGTAGTGATATTGTTGGGATGTTGTCATATGCTCTACTATGAATTTGTGATGTTTTCATGAGTGGATTTTTCCATTAGTGGACATTGTCGTGAATGGATGTTGTTGTCGGTGACTACATTCTGGGAATGATGTTTTGAGGCTTTCTAGGGTTTGAAGAATTGTCTATGGAATGAAGCACCCATGTGAATTCAGAAGTACTTTGTGTATGAATATCTTGGATTGGTGATCTCTTGTTGAGTTGGTGCTTAGTTGAGGATATTGGTGTCTCTAGTAGGTTGGTGCCTACATCTTATTGAGTTGGTGCTCAATTTAGGAGATTGGTGTCTCCAGTAGGTTGGTGTCTACATCTTGTTGAGTTGGTGCTCAACTAAGGATATTGGTGTCTCCAGTAGGTTGGTGCCTATAGACATTTATAAAAGATATTTTTTTGTGGTTTTCTCCCGCAAGGGTTTCGACATTAAACTTTGTGCATTGTGATTTGAGTTTATATGTGATTATTGTTTCTCAGATAATGATTGATTGATGAATGGCTAAATGATGTAAAACGTATCTTATATTGATTCACCCCCCCCCCCCTCTCAGTATAACCATAAGCTCAACACTTCTATGGGTGCAAGTACTTCTTAAATTTCATTGATGACTTCTCTAGACGCACTTGGGTTTACTTATTAAAACAAAAGAGTGAAGTTTTGACATGTTTTTGGCCTATAATGCTCTTGTAGAAAAAAAATATCGACATCAACTTCAATGGTTAACAACATATAATGGAGTCGAATATGTGAATAACAAATTTACAAGTTAATGCACTACACAAGGCATTCAAATGCACATATTGTTCCATATGCACCGCAACTAAATGGTGTTGTTGAGAGAAAGAAACACACATTAAAAGAAATGGATAATTGTTTGATCTAATCTAAAGGATTGTTTGATATTTTTTAGTATTGGGTGGAAGCCATCAATTGTGCAAATTAAATAGTAAATTGCACTCCCACAAAGGATCTAAAAAATATCACATGGGAAGAAGCATGGACCAAAATTAAACTAGATGTAAGCCACTTGCATGTATTTGGTAGAATAGCATGGGATCATATTCCGAATGAGAAAAGGAAATCATTACAGCCTAAAATGAGAAGTAAGCTTTTGTTGAACATTCTGACAAATTCAACCTCATTCCAACAAAATTATTATTATAAGAGATGTTAAATTTGATGGAAATGCCTTGGCCTACAAGCCTAATTTGACATTTGTAACATCTTCTGTCTATGATCCATCTTTGGTGTTTGTTCCATCTTGTATTCCTATTCTTGTTTCTTCTTCAGTGTTGAAGATACTTCACACACAGCTAGGATTTATTTTTCCTAAGTTTTTCCCTATTTTTATTAGTCATTATCCAGTCTCCTACATTTTAGGGACAATATTCCTTTTCCTACATTCTAGGGGAATATTCTCTTCAGTTCACACTTTAGTTGGATCAGTTGAGTGGAGTCTTGATGCCGCATTAGTTCCATCACCATGTAGAATTGGGATCATCACTGCTAATGCACATTGTCCTTTGGATTGTCACTAGAGTGACACATTATTAATGCTTTTAGTCAGTTAACTAAGGACTGAGAGGCTAGTTGACTTAGACTAGATGGAAGTTAACTCATGAACTGACGGTGTGTGTCCAAATCACTCTATACCACCACTATGGCACGTTGGCTTCTCTTCCAGTGCGCATTATTTGAGTTATACAGAGTATATCACGTGTAAATTATCATTCATTCACTCAGTTAATACAATTCTTTGATTCTCTCTCTCTCTTGTTTCCGTGTTTTCTCATTTTTATATAGACTATTATGTCCTTTGCTAGCTAGATCTTATCTATGCAGGTTCATCCACATTTACATGGTATCATATCCAAGGAATTTCTAGGAAAAAGGCACACCATAATCTTTTTGCAGGTACCGAAGATTGAAGACAGTGGGAAAATGGAATTTCCAAAAGAATTCATTCTTACACCATACAATTTCTTTGCATGGAATCACAAGATGGAATTGCATATTCAAAGTAGAGGATTATACAGGTTAATCATGGGCACAAATACTGAACCCATATCAGCCATAGAAAAATCCAAGTATCTGAATCAGATGGATGAAGCGTATGGAACTATTTGCAGTCTCATTTCTTCTGAACTCCTCTTTCGCATATCCTCCTATAAAACCTCCAATGAAGTCTGAACTGCCATGGAAGGAATTTTTGAAAAATAGGATGAGATGAGGGGACATATAGTTGAGGTGGAATTACTCACTTTGGATCCAAAAACCTTCGACAATCTCCAATATTTTTTTACCAAATATAAGGATTTGTTGTCACAACTCAAGGCTTGTGGGGTTGATAAATATAAGGAAGAGAAAAAAATGGTCCTTACCATTATTTCAAAACTTGGTCCAGAATACTCAGTGTTTGTATCCACATTTCATTCATTTATGCTCGCTTCTGGAGCCCCCTGGACCATGACCTCTCTTGAGGTCTTTATCGAGTCTCTGACGTAAGAGCAGACCAAGGTCATCAACATGGGAAAAATCAAAGTCTCAAAGGTGCATGCACTTGATGTGAAATATGGTAGCAGTCACCAAAATCATAAATATAAAAACAAAGACAAAGGGAAGGCACATGCAAATCCAAAGAAGGAGGGGTACTCAAAACCCTTGAACAATTCCTCCAGATCCAAAGGTGGAAAGGGAAGAAAAGGGGCGAAGTGCACTCACTTCCAGTGAGGATTCCATCCAGAATCTGCATGCATGCATAAATAGATAGATCAAATTTCAAAAATACTTTAGAAAAACAACCTTGGAGATTGAATCCCTGACGGTGCCAAGAAGAAGAATCCAGAAGATCAAAAAACCAAGAAAGGTAATTACATCCATACTTTTATTTCCATTAATTTCTCTCATGATGCTTGGATTGTATATTTAGGTGCATCACAATAAATGGACTCCACAAAGGGAGTATACTCTTCATTGGACACATGCAAAGGTCCTCATATTCTGATGGGGGATGAATTTCTAGTCGAAGTCATTGGCAAAGGGAGAGTTGAACTTACAAATGGGAGCTTCTAGAATGTGTTACATGTTCCCAAACTCTTCATCAATATTCTCTCCATGTATCAAATGAAAAACTCTGTCACTAGAAAGAAAGTGATATTCACACCTAATGTTGTGGATATCTATGACATGCAAACCAATTCCAAAGTTGCTACTAGTGAGGAAAATCACCAATCCAGACTCGACACATTTTCTGAATTTATTGAACCGTATTTTGCATTACTGCTTATGCATGTTAATGAAAGAAGTAGGATATGGAACGAAAGGTTCGTCCATTTAAATTTCAGATACATGAAACAGCTTATCAATCATGGAATGGTTGAAGGTATACCTGACATCCACTTATCCAAAGGAATTTGTGAGGGATGTGTCCTTGAAAAAAAACCCTCGGGAGAAATTCGACAAAGGAAAGACTCAAAAGGCCTCGTCTCCTTTGGATCTAATCCACAGTGATCTCATGGGCCCTTTTTCACATCCATCAATTAGTGTAATATACTAGATATAAATAGTATGCAAAACAGAAATAAAATGCTAGAAATGGCAGAATGACAGTAATATAACCAACATAATCTCCACAATAACACAGAAATGATATAAGAATAACAACAGAAATAGCACTTTGATTCAGAAAGAAATGTTCACGGGCCTCTTCGAGGGGGAAACCTCTAGTCGAGTAGCGCTCTGTTACAATAATCTCCAAGCTAGGGTTTTCATACCCTCGACCCTTATTTATACTAAATATGTCTATCAAGAGAAGCATCTAGAGGAAGATCCTTCTAGAAGCAGAATCTTCTATTAGGTCTTCTTACATCCGCCTTATTCTATTTTATTGAAAGTCCTTATTAATATTGACCTATATTACATCCGAATATATTGATCTACTTATGTGCGGGTTAGGACCCTAACATGTCCACCCCCTTAAAAACAATGTTATCCTCAAGGCTTGAGATGTGGAAACTGCTGCAGAATGGTAGCTGGTTCCCAAGTGGCATCTGCTAGAGTTGTATCTTTCCACTGGACTAGCACTTCCTTGATGGTTCTCTGATGCAGGCAATGCTCACGCTGGTCCAAAACTGCTTCTGGCTGTAGCCAAATGGATCCTTCTTCAGCTAACTCGGGAAGGTTGGTTTGAATTTGGCACCTAGTTCCAATCACCTTCTTTAAGAGTGAAACATGAAAAACAGGATGTAGCTTTGACTGACTGGACAGAGCTAACTAATAGGCGACTTGTCCCACATGCTTGAGAACTATATAAGGACCATAAAATTTGGGCGCTAGCTTCTAACAATGCTCTGCCTTGAAGGAAGTTTGCTTGTATGGTTGTAGCCACATAAACACATGATCCCCTTCTGCAAATTGACGTTCAGAACGACCTTGATCTGCTTGTTTCTTCATGTGATTATGTGCCATGACCAAGTTCTCTTTAAGGGTACGAAGAATATCCTCTCGAACTGTAAGTGTTTGGTCAACCGCTTGGACCTTCGAGGTACCCGATAAGTATGAGAGAATTGAAGGTGGCTTCTGTCCATACACTGCTTCAAAAGGAGTCATGCGTGTAGCTATATGATAGGAAGTGTTGTACCACCATTCAACTAGGGGTAACCATTGAGCCCACTGATTTTTCTTTTCAGAGGCAAAACACCTCAGATATGTTTCCAAACACTTGTTGAAAATTTTTGTTTGACCATTAGTCTGGGGATGATAAGCTATGCTGAGATGCAATCGGGTGCCCTGTAGCTTAAGCAGTTCTTGCCAAAAATTGCTTGTGAAAGTTGGGTCATGATCAGAAACAATAGAGTGCGGCATGCCATGAATCTTGAAGACCTGGTCCATGAAAACTTGAGCCACCGTGGATGCAGTAAATGGGTGTTGAAGAGCGCAGAAATGAGCATACTTGGAAAGGCAATCCACAACCACCATTATGAATGATTTATTTCCCGATTTGGGTAAGCCGGTAATAAATTCCATAGAGATATCCTTCCAAATAGTAGGTGGAATCGAAAGCGGTTGTAGTGTGCCTAGAGATTTGATTGTTTCTCCCTTGGTGCGTTCACACACCTCACATTCAGCAACAAAATTACGGATGTCCTGTTTCATACCATCCCAGAAAAAACAACGTTTGACCCTTTCATAGGTTTTGGTGAACCCGGAGTGCCCCGCTGTGGGTGTAGCATGAAGCTCAGAAAGTACCATGGATTTAAGCTTTGATTGTTTACTTAAATACAAATGGCCTTTGTATCGAAGCTCATTCTGGAGCCAAGAGTACCCTGGGGAAGCTAGAGCATTGGTCTGCAATTGTTGGATTAGATGTGAACTTTTGGGATATTGTAGTCATTCTTGGCGCACAACTTGGAGCCAATCTGGTACAATGAAGGAAAGAGAAAAAAAGGATCCTTCTTCTTCATATTTTCGAGACAGTGCATCTACCACCACATTTTCTTTTCCCTTCTTGTAAATGATCTCATAATCATATCCAAAGATCTTAGTCACCCATTTTTGTTGCTCCAGGGAGGAAATGCGTTGTTCTATAAAGTACTTAAGGCTTTGATGGTCTGTCTTAATTTGGAAACGTTGGCTCAAGAGATAAGGACGCCACAGATCAATGGCATGTAGAATAGCCAACATTTCCTTTTCATAAATGGGTTTTCCCAGATTCCTTTCAAATAGTTTCTTGTTGGTGAAGGCCAAAGGTCGACCCTCTTGCATAAGGATAGCACCGATTCCTTTCCCTGAGGCATCACATTCCAACACAAAGGTCTTTGTGAAATCAAGAAGGGCCAGAACCAGAGTGGTGCACATGGTCGTCTTCAAGGTTTGAAAAGCTTAAGCAGCGGCTAGAGTCCAAGTAAAAGAGTTCTTTTTTAGGAGAGCAGTGAGAGGTGCTGCAATCTTTCCATAATTCTTAACAAACTTGTGATAATACCCTGTTAATCCCAGAAATCCACGCAATCTTTTGAGATTCTTTGAGTGTGGCCAGTCTTGCATAGCTTCAATCTTTTTCGGATCCACCCTAATTCCATCCTTGCCAACCAAATGACCCAAGTATTCTACTTCTGAGGCACCAAAAGCGCATTTAGACTATTTCAGGAAAAGTTGGTGTTGAGAGAGTAGATGGAGAACTCGATCCACATGAGTAAGATGGTATGTCTAGGTTTTTCTATAGATGAGGATATCATCAAAGAAAACTAAAACAAAATGACGGAGAAAGGGACAAAAGACATGATTCATGAGGCTTTGGAAGGTGGAGGGGGCATTACACAAGCCAAAGGGCATGACCAAAAACTCATAGTGGCCCTCATGAGTTTGAAATGCCATCTTGGGAATGTCTACCTCTTTCATACATATCTAGTGATAGCCCGAGTGAAGATCAAGTTTAGTAAAGAATTGGGCCCCACTCAATTCATCCAGGGGGTCATCAATGACAGTGATGGGAAATTTGTCTTTAATGGTCAGTTTGTTAAGGGCATGGAAGTCAGGACACATTCTCCAAAAACCTTATTTCTTCAGGGCCGTGACTATAGGAGAAGAGTAAGGGCTCGTACTAGGACGAATAACACATGCATTAAGGAGTTCCTGGACCATTTTCTCAATTTCATTTTTTTGTGAAAAGGGGTGGCGATACGGACAGATATTGGGAGTAAGGCTTTTGGGTACAAGGGGAATGGAATGATCATGAACACCACAGGAAGGAGGGAGTCCTTGGGGAGTGGAAAATACCATTTTATGTTAGAAATGAGGGCTTAGAGGTCTTGCGGCACCGGGGGTGTCTCTGTTGCTTGCATGGCATGGAGTTGGGCAATGACACTAGAATGACCTTTTTTGAGAATCTTTTCCATGCGATGGGAATAATGACCTCAGGTGAACCAACAGTGATGCCTTGGAATTTATATTGGTGGCCTTCCTAGTCGAATTGCATGGTTAATGCCTTAAAATTCATGAGAATGGGACCCAAAGTTCTTAGCCAGTCTACACCCAACACAATGTCACAACCACCCATGTCGATAGCAAACATATGGGATTTTAGGTGGTAGTCACCGATTTGGAGACACATTTTCACAGTGCCCTCCACATTTCATGGAACCACCATTGGCAATCATGATTTGGAAATTGTTGACGGCATGGATGTAGCAATGAGTTTCTTGGGAAATGCGGCGATGAATAAAATTATGGGTGCTTCCACTATCAACTAGAATGATGACCTTCCGATGCTTGATGTAATTGATTAACTTGAGGGTTTGGGGAGTAGAGAAGCCAATGAGAGCATTTAGGGAAATGACCGGTTCCACTTTGGGAGGGTCTAAGGGAGGGGTTATGTCAATGATTTCAGGTGACTCGGACACAAGGGGAGTTTCAACATCCTCTTCTAAAATATCCTCAGAGATGGTCATAAAAATCTTTTTTTCCTTACACTTGTGTCCCGGGAAATATTTTTCATCACAATTATAACAAAGGCCTTTGAGTTTGCGTTCAACCATTTCAGCCTTGGTCAATTTTTGGATCTTTAATGGGGCGAAGGGAGTAGTGGGATTTATGGGTTTAGGGCGAGGGATAAAGGAGGGTTTTCGGTTTTGAGAGGATACAACCTGTTGTGCTTCTTTAGCTCTTTTAGTAGCCTCCACCCAACTCGAGGGTCGAGCCATGAGGACATGGGCCTGAATCTCATCCTTGAGGCCACTGATAAAACACTCTCGAAAGAAAGAATCAGTCATGCCCTCTGTTCGAAACGCCAGGCGCTCAAAGAAAGCTATGAAGTCTTCTATTGTTCTTGATTGTTTCAACTTTGTCAAATGGCCCAAATGGTTGGTGTCTGTGTCAAAGCGTTCATAAAGCTCAGTCACAAATTGGGTCCAAGCAATATACCCTTGACGGAAAGTTTTTCTCCATTGCCACCATTGCCAACGTTCTTGATCTAGATGGAGAACACCATACCGAAGTTTGGCCAAGTCATCTATAATGTCATATAAAGAGAAATAATGTTCCATTTGGGTTACCCAACCAGTGGGGTCCGAGCCATAAAATTTTGTCACATCCACCCGCGGAAGGTGTAGGTCACGTTGAAAGTGATGGGGATGAAAGGTATGGGAATGAGAGGATTGTTCACCTTCAGTCTTTGGAGGTGCGTCAGAGAAAGGGTCATCTGTAGAGATCTTTAGTTTGGTGAAGAGTGATGCAAAGACAGATTCAAGCTGGGTGGTCATTTCTTGTTTGACTTCCTCCATTAAGGACTGCATAGTTGTATTTATGGTTGTATTGATGGATGTATCGATGGAGGCAACAGTAGCACTGAGTTGTTTCACTTCTTTTTGGGTCTCGAGGAAACTAGATTGAAAGGTGTTGAAGCAAGCTTCCAGGTCTTGGCTATGGGTATGGGCCATGAGGATGGGTGAACTGAAAAGGGGCGGGCGGGGTCAAAAATTTTGCCAAAAAATAATATGGATGAATATGATAAGGGCGAAGAGATGAATCCAATGGAATATGTCTCAAATAATGGTGAAAAAAAATCAGATTTTTTTTTTTTTTTTTTTACATTTGCGGAGTTATACTCCGGTTTGAAGAATACTGCAGTATTGAAATCCCCAAATTCTTAACCATAAATAAATGTGTATTTACTTGGCAACCTTAACACAGTTGCACAGCAATAGATTTTTTCTGTTTTAATTTGTTTATGTTTCTGCCCCCCAAGGGTTAGGTATTCAAGGGTTCTACAGACAAGGGTTTGCCCTATGCTATAGCTCTATGATATACGTGCAGGGTCCAACAGTAGTACTCGACCCAATATCTCAGGGCACTAACTAAGGAGGATAGATCGTACCCTTAGCCATACTACCCGACTACCCAGGTACTAGAGAGTATCTTCCCGAGTGTTGTTCTTCATGGCACTATAGCAGTCAAATGGTCGATCAGTTTATCAAAAGAGGGATTCAAGAAATCTTGGTCAATCCATACACATGTGTTGTCTAATGTGCTACCACTCGAAGGGGTACGAACAGGGGTTACAAGGGTGGCCAACAGATGTGCACTTAAGAACCACTTGTATTTCCTATGTGTATGAATCCCTCAACTATGGGTTTATGTGCGTAATGATAGATCTCTATGGCTTAAAGATGTTGGAATACGTCTCTACCCTGGAAAAAAAATTCTCACAATTTCTGCCAAGGAAAGTTCTCTGATACCACTTGTAATATACCAGATATAAAAAGTATGCAGAACAGAAATAAAATGCTAAAAATGGCAGAATGACAGTAATATAACCAACATAATCTCCACAATAACACAGAAATGATATAAGAATAACAACAGAAATAGCACTTTGATTCAGAAAG
>JASDQU010105019.1:155706-167468 GCA_032191745.1 Picea mariana
AGTTAGAAAAGCAGATGGATGGTGCCCAGATATTTTGATCAAGATGAAAGCTATCCAGTAGATGGATGGTGCCTAGCAGATGGGTAGCATGGTATTGTACCATTGAAAGATTTTGGACCATAAGAGATTTTTTAGATCCCATAGCTAGACCTTCGTAGAGAAGGAATAGACCTTCGTAGAGAAGGAATGAGCAATCCCATAGGTAGACCTTCGTAGAGAAGGGGAATGAGAAATTTGCCAAGGTTGGCCTCTGTCCGAGTGTTGAGTTTTGGATACTCTAGGGACATGCTAGAATACCCTCGTAGAGAGGGGTGTGACCACCCTCGTAGAGAGGAATGTGGATGTTTCTCCAAGGGGCAGCGGGTAGATACGCTCCTCTAGCCAAGGATTGAGTAGCCTGGAACACAAACCTTGACCATGTGGAATGGTTAGTTGGCTATTGAGGTTTGTGTTGTGATCCTGCACGGATCATGGAAAGGGAGTCTAGTCTTGCCCATGCTAGCATCTTAGCTTCTCTAGTTCATGTGGGATGACTAGGAGTGAAGCTATGGTAGTAGTCCTCCCTAGTGGATGGGTGAGATATATGACTACAAGAGAAGGGAGAACATAAAAGGAAAGGCAAAACTCATAGGACATCTGTGTGAAGATAAGAAAGAAGTATCTTCTGCGTGAAGACGAAAGAAAGAAAGAGTATCTTTTGCATGAAGATAAAGAGAACAAAACTTCCGATGATTTATAGATATGCCAGTCAATGATCATGATGACCAGATGACCAAGTGGATGCCTCCAGTTATCCAGTTAATGATGATTACCCAGTTGATGATGTTGCCCAATTGATGATGTTATCCAGTGGATGTTGCTACCTAGTTGATGTCGACATCCAGTGACCTGTCAAAAGATAAAGAATATCCTTCTTGTTAAGAGGGAGTGTTAAAATATTGTGTAACTGCAAAGAATATTCTTATCCCCTTTTGTGGATAAAGATAAAATATATTTATTATTGATTAGATCAATCCCCTTTTGTGGATTGATCATGTCGGGTATTGTAAATGACCAAATCCCCTTTTGCGAATTGGTCAAACCCTAATTGTAATAGGCTAAATAAGAAGTCGGCCCCAGGATATATTAAAGAGGCCCCAAAATATATTAAAGGTGGTTATAACCACCCATAAGAAGAAGTCGACCCTGCCAGTGAAGACACACTTCCACACGTGCCATAATTGTATAAATAAGAGAGGCCAGCGCCTCATTTAGACACACACTCAGCTCACTCATCTAGTGCGCAAGTTTTGAAGGAAGCTGCAATTGCCGGTTGCCGAAAGAAGGAAGAGAGAGAGGCGTGTTGCTCAGTGTTGGATATTCTCTGTTGTCTGGTTCATTATCTTGGCATTGTATTGGTTATCTATATTAAGGAAGTTTTGCTGGGTTTTCTTCCCCTTGAGGGTTTCCCAGGATAAATGCTTGTGTACTCTTGTGATTGTGTTTCTCTTAGTGATCCTATCTATGCTATTGTTATCTAGTAAATTGAAAGTAACCTAATAATAGCAGAAACTTTAATAGGAGGCGCCCAAGCTTTCCTCTCCCAATGCCTGAAACCTCATCCTCTTGCTCTCTCAAACTCAAGGAGTGAACAAATGAGTGAATGGCCTCTCCTTGGCATCTTGCGCCCTCCTTTAGGATGCATAAGGAAACCTAAAAGTTGGGTGGATGAGATCATTTCATCTCATCCCTAATCAATGGTTGAGATCAATTCATCCAAATCTCAAACCAAAACCCACTTTACTTAAGTTTCCATAGTTTTCACTTTATGTCTATTAATTCACCCAGTTTGTGAATTAATTGTCACTTTAGGCTAAAATGACCAAATTTCGCTTTTGACTTAAATCTCCTAAGTCAAAGTGAAATTAGACACAAAGTACATAGTACAAGGTACAAAGTACTTCCCTCACGTGTTTAGAAGCTCACAAACACAAGGGGACCACTTTCCAAGGTACCCAAATCTCAACAGAGAATGGAAAAGGTGAGTTGCTATGTGAACTAGCATGCAAGCTAGCATGTGAAATGAGATCGCTATGTGAATTGGTGTATGATTGGAAATAGAAAAGCAAATTTGCCATGTGAACTATGGTATGACTAGGATTAGAAGGGTGCAATACGAATCGTGTTGGGATATCATAACTTACACTTTTTAGTTAAAACTTAAAATTAAAACCTTTAAATTGAAAGAAAGCATCCCATTTGAATATTTTGTTCACGGAGAAAATAGGATTGAGGAAGACTTGATTGCTCAACTCGGAACCAAAGTGCACAACTAAGATGAGTACCCAACTTGTGAAGGGCATAGAAAATTGTAACAACGTCCATTTATGGCAAGCAATACCACGTTGGAAATCTTGTAGAAAGGAGAAGATGTCCATAAGATTGGATTGCAGGCACAGCTTGTTGATTTTTTAGAAATCAAACTAGAGTAGGACTCTAGGATTAGTTTGACCATTTTTGCACTATATGTTTGCTTCCTAGCATGCTCATAAATTTGAATGCTAGGAAGAAGGGGATTGGAGGCTTCAATTAATAGGGAAGAGCGACAACAAAACCCCAACAGTGAGGAAGGAAGGCAATCAGAGCTGATCCCACAAGAACTGTTTGAGATTGTAAGGAGCCTACATGATCATATTAGTAGTGACAAGGCAGACAATGAGCATATGCCACACATCCAAGAAGTGTAACAAATGGTTACTAATCAAATTATCCAAAGTCTTTCGGATATCAACGACAAATTAGGCACATGAAGGGATGAGGATGTAATTCCAACAAAAGCTCAAAGAGAAGTTCCTCTTCCTCAATAGGGTCTTCAATAAGAAAATGCTCCTCCACTAATCAAAACACCTCTTTTGACTCATGTAGGAATACATTCTCTAGGAGAATAAGGGAGAAGAAGAAGATCATCACCATAGATAAAGAGATATAAAGCAAAGGCACTTGTCTTTAATGGAGAGATCAAGATTGGACAAGAAGCTGAGCCATAGCTACTTGGTATGAAAGAATACTTCTAGTTGAATGATTTTTTAGGCAACATGAAGGCAAGGGTGGTGATCTACAGTTTGATTAATAATGTATCTCTCTTGTGGGATATTTAGAGAAAGCTAAGGAAGATCTTTGAGAAAGACTTGCCATGGAGCAAATTCAAGAGGTACTTCAAGCAAAAGTACTTATTTGAACATTATTGCGAATAAAAGATTTTTGTATCCCACAACCTATAGGCTACAACGAGGATCAAAACAATTGGTGACTATTAATAGGAATTTCTAGAGTTTCTAAAATATGTCCTTGCTTATAATCTGGATGATATGCTAAAGTTGAACAAATTTATCGATGAATTAAATGATACCTACAAAATCCAACTGAACATACTTGGACCAAGGACCTTGGTAGACATTGTCAAGCCCAAGGTCAACAAGACGTGTAATAAACTAAGAGAGAAGGTCAAGGAATAGATCTAAGAGATATTTAGATCGGCATCCACCATTTGTCTGTGTTGATAGATCTAGGAGCTACTCACAATGTTATAGCATGACATGTAGTCACTTAAGTCTAAGAGTGGGTTTAGAGTGAGCAAGCTAGAGGTACCATGGTCAATGGAGATGTTAGGAAAGATTCAAAGACTAGGCAGGAAGATGGTTTCAGGATGTGCTATGTAGTTGGATGGACTATTGACAAATATAAATTTGCATTGACTACCATTAGGAGCATATGGTGTTCTCATTGGACTAGATTGGCTCACACCCCAATTTAGGTTGTTATGAAAAAAACTTTGAGTGTGTTGACAATGAAGGACAAAGAACACATGTTCAAGGAATTGCCTGATTAATCTCTCTTTGAAGGATTTTACATTGATAGCGAGGAAGTGCTTGAGGTAAGGTTGACATCTTTATGCAATGCATGTTATAGAACCTTTAAGTGGAAAGGGCCCAAGTCTCGAATATTATCCAGTGTTAAAGAGATATGCTAATGTATTTTTGAATGATCTACCAAGACTACCTCCAAGGAGGGAGGTGAACTTCTCCATTGAGCTCATGCTAGGGGTTGAACCTACGTTAAAAGCCCCCTATCGAGTGAGTACACCAGAGTTGCTAAAATTGAAGACATAGATAAAAGAGTTGTTGGACAAAGGATACATTATGCCTAGCATGTTGCCATGGGGAGCACTTGTACTTTTTGTGAAAAAAAATGATGGATCACTTAGATTGGGCTTCAACATGCAAGTAAACAAAGTGACAATCGAGAATCGATACATGTTGCCAAGGATAGATGACCTATTCGATCAAATGAGAGGAGCCAAAGTCTTCAAATATAGATTTGAGGTCGGGGAACTACTAGATCTTAATCAAAGATGAAGACATATACACAACAACATTTCAGATGTGTTATGGACATTATGAATTTTTGGTGCTACCTTTTGGGTTATCCAATACCCCAATGACATTCATGTGTGAACAATGCTTTTAGTAAATACTTGGACAAGTTTGTCCTTGTGTTTCTAGATGACATCCTCATTTACTTAAGGAATGAGGAAGAGCATGAAGAGTTTTTGTGTTTGGTATTACAAGTGTTAAAACTTAAGAACATAAGCTTTATGCTACATTGAGCAAGTGCGAGTTTTACTGTAAACGTGGTCAATACCTTAGCCACATTATGTTTGAAGGTGGAATTACAATTAATTCTTACAAAATCATGGCTATCATTGGGTGGTCTACTCCAAAGAATGTTGGTGATGTCTACTCGTTCATGGCATTAGCAAGTTACTATTGAAGGCACATAGAAGGATTTTCTAGAATTGCGCACCATATCACATCTTTGCATAAGAAAGATAAAAGTTTGAATAGATGCTTAAGTGTGAAGAAGACCTTGTTGTATGCATAGATGCATATGTCAAAGGGTGGAGAGGTTCTCATGCAAGGGAACTATGTTGTCTATTATGAGTTGAGAAATTTCAATGACCACAAGTAGAACTACCTAACTCATGATTTGGAACTTGTAGCTATGATAAATGCCTTAATAATGTGGAGACACTACCTATCGGGAAGTTCGAGTTGAGAATCGACCATGATAGTCTCAATTACATCTTTACGCAACCACACTTGAATCTAAGCCATAGAAGATGGCTAGAATTTCTTAGCAAGTATGACTTTGAAAAAAGGGACATCAAAGGAAAAGAGATCAAAGTTGCTGATGCACTTAGTAGGAGGGGTTATCTTGCTACTATAAGCTGATGTGAAGTTGATTTGAAATAGATGATACTCATGGAACTTGGATAGGATGAGAACTTCTTGAAGGAGAAGGAAGAAATCCCAAGAGTTGAAGACGATGTTCCAAGGAAGTCTGAGAACTTCCAATTTTAAATTGTTAAATTTAGAGCTGCCATTAAGTTCTTTTCAATTTACTAGACAATAATAGCATAAGTAGGGTCACTGAAAGAAACACAATCACAAGGTACACAACATTTTAGCCTGGGAAACTGTCATGGGGGAGAAAACCCAACAAAAACTTCCTTAATATAGATTGCCAATACAATGCCAAGATAAAATACCAAACACTAGAGAATATCCAAGACTGAGCAATGCGCCTCTCTCTTCTCCTTCTTCTAACTGTAGCTTCCTTCAAACTTGCGCACTAGATGAGTTACTTGAGTGAGTGAGAGAATGAGGCACTAGCCTCTCTTATTTATACTAGATGAGGAGCGCTAGGGTGGTGTCTCTTAATTAGGAAGGGCCGACTTCTCCAATGAGTGGCTAAAACCACTTTAATTAGCCCTAGGGGCCAACTTCTCAATTAACATCATTTAATCAGGGTTTGACCAATCCACAAAAGGGGATTTGGTCATATACAAAGCCCAACATGATCAATCCACAAAAGAGGATTGATCCATAAGATAATAACTCAATAATAAGTAGAATATTCTTCGCAGTTACAATATTTCAACACTCCCCCTTAACAAGAAGGGTATTCTACAACACCATCAGGAGAGAGAGAGGGCAACAACATCATCAACATCTGGAACATTGACTGGCATATCTATAAATCATCGGAAGTTTTTCTCATCATCAATATCATCATCGTTCACAGTATGGAGCTGGAATAACATCATCATCATCGTTCACAGCATGGAGCTGGAATCTAAAACATCAACGTCAGTTAGTATAATAACAACATCAACATCAACAACACTAGGCTGATACAACATCATCAACAACACGAGGATGATACAACATCGTCATCAACACAAGGCTAATACAACATCATCAACAACACAAGGCTGGAGCAACAACATCAACAACACGAGGCTGGAGCAACAACATCATCAACAACATGAGGCTGGAGCAACAACATCATCAACATAGAGCAACAAAATGAGGTAGGTGTAACAACATTTTGTAGTACTCTGACAGTCCCTAGGGATTTGCCCAGGAATCATAAGATTCCCTAGGATATAAAATCTTAACGGAGCTACCACGTGGTACTCTGATAGACCGTCCTTACCGGACCTTCGGGATCTGCCCAGGAATCATAAGATTCCCTAGGATATAAAATCCTAACGGAGCTACCACGTGGTACTTTGATAGACCGTCCTTACCGGACCTTCGGGATTTGCCCAGGAATCATAAGATTCCCTCGGATTATAAAAATCCTAACGGAGCTACCACTACTGACCACAATTGACATATACATGCACAGGTACTCTAACGGACCGTCCTTACCGGACCTTTGGGATCTGTCCAGGGATGATCAGTCCCCTAGGGTATAAAATCCTAACTGAGCTACCCGCTATTGGTTAGGATACCATAGTATCATCAACATCGCTCCGCCTTTCGAGGGAGGTCCTTTCAGACTATACCAAGCTTGTCTCAAAAGTATTCAAACTTTACACGAGACAGAGGCTTGGTCAACACATCTGTAACCTGCTCATCTGTGCCAACATATTGGAGCTTAACAACTCCCCTCTGCACCATATCACAAATGTAGTGATACCCGATTTCTATGTGCTTCGACTTTATCATGGAACACAGGGTTCTCTGTCATCTTTATGCAACTCTGGTTATCACATAGAATCACGGTTGCTTCCATCTCCAGATCAAATAGACCTGTCAACAACTTTCGAAGCCATATCGCTTCACAACTGGCGGAACATGCAACAATGTATTCTGCTTCTGCCGTGCTGAGAGCAATACTGGATTGCTTCATACTATGCCATGAAGTCATGGATGACCCCAGATTGAAACAACATCCCGAAGTGCTCTTTCTGTCAGAGAGACACTTCCAAACCAATCTGAATCAGTATAATCAATTAGTTTGAAGTCATGATCTCCAGTATAATAGAGACCAAGGTCCAACGTACCCTTAAGGNGCCGTGCTGAGAGCAATACTGGATTGCTTCATACTATGCCATGAAGTCATGGCTGACCCCAGATTGAAACAACATCCCGAAGTGCTCTTTCTGTCAGAGAGACACTTCCAAACCAATCTGAATCAGTATAATCAATTAGTTTGAAGTCATGATCTCCAGTATAATAGAGACCAAGGTCCAACGTACCCTTAAGGTATCTCATCACATGTTTTGCAGCAATAAGGTGAACATGTCTGGGCTCTACCAGATACTGACTCAAGGTGTTCACAGCGAAACATATATTTGGCCTGGTATTCGTTAGATACATCAACGATCCAATGATCTGTCTGTACAACGTAGCATCAACCAATTCTGACGAAGTATCAACCATGAGCTTCAACTTTGTTTCCAAGGGTGTGTTCATGGCTTTACATTCCAACATATCAAACCTCTTCAGTATTTCAACTGCATACTTCCCTTGGTTAAGGAAGATTTTCTCTGGGCTCTGCCAAACTTCAAGGCCTAAGAAATAGTGCATCAGGCCTAGGTCTTTCATCTCAAATTCTGCAGTGAACTTCTTCTTACAATCTGTGATGAGCTTTTCTTCTCCAGTTAAGATTAAGTCATCCACATACAAGAACAATATAACTGGCTCATCATTCATAACCTTGAAGTAAGGGTTAGAATCAACTTTACTCTTGGTAAAGCCCAAGCTCGTAAGGAAACTGTCAATTCTTCCATACCAAGCTCTAGGAGCTTGCTTCAATCCGTACAGAGCCTTCTTCAACCTGCAGACACAAGTCTTTATATCTTCAACTTCAAACCCTTGAGGTTGTTCTATATACACTTCTTCTTCAGTAACACCATTTAAGAAGGTTGTTTTTACATCCATCTGGTGTAACTTCCACTTCATCTTGGTTGCAAGAGCTATGATGGTTCTGATAGAAGTGTATTTGGCCACAGGAGAAAACGCCTCTTCATAATCAATGCCTTCCTTTTGAGAAAAGCCACGAGCTACAAACCTTGCTTTATGTTTTTCAACGCTTCCATCTGCAACATGTTTTATCTTGTATAACCATTTGGAAGATACCACATCTTTGTTCTTCGGTCTGGGAACTATTTCCCATACATCATTCTTTATAATGGATTGTTATTCTTCTGTCATGGCATCCACCCATTCTTTCTTCTGAATGGCTTCTTCAAAGCAAGTGGGTTCCTTTTCTATGAGATCACACATCAAAGCCATATAACTGGAGAATGGCTTAGGTTTCTTGATTTGTCTCATGGTTTCTTCTGGGGCACCATACTTCTCTCCATCTTGAATAAGTTCCCTTGCCCAAGTTGACTTTCTCTTGTTAGAGATCGTCCTCTGGGGAGGTTCTTGAGATTCTATCATATCATGGTTTTCTGGAATCTCATCATTAGGGGTAACTGTAACTTCCCTCACTGGTTCTGCAACTCTGGGAGCTACATGTTCTTCTTCATATACTTCTTCAAGCTAGCATCTTCTTGATTTCTTGAGTGCTGCATCTTCATCAAAGGTTACATCTCTGCTGATCTCAATATGATGGTAACCTGGTATGTAAATTCCGAAGGCCTTAGAGACCTCACAGTATCCAACAAATATTCCCTTCTTTCCTGAAGGGTCCAACTTAGTTTTCCTATCCTTCGGAATGTGTACAAACACTGGACAACCAAATATCTTGAGATGTCTTACTTCTGGCTTCTTTCTGGAGAACATTTCTTTGGGGGTTTTGAATACAAGTGCATTATGGGATAATCTGTTTTGGACATAAACTGTTGTTTTTGTTGCTTCTGCCCATAAGTGCATTGGACGATCTTGATCGTGGATCATAGTCTTCACTGCTTCCATTATTGTTCTATTCTTTCTTTCTGCTACACCATTTTGCTGAGGATTATAGGGAGTGGTGAGCTCCCTCTTAATCCCGACATCTCTGCAAAATCTTACAAATTCTTTTGAGGTGTATTCTCCTCCATTATCTGACCTGAGTATCTTGATTTTTCTTTCAGAGAGATTTTCTATCAAGGCTTTGAATTCCTTGAACTTCCCAAATACTTCATCTTTTGATTTCAAGAAGTAGACCCAAGTCTTGCGAGGATAATCATCAATAAATGACACATAGTATACATACCCACTAAGAGAGGTTGATGGCATTGGGCCACATACATTCGAGTGGATGAGCTCCAAGATTCCTTTTGATTTACTGTCGTTCTTTGGGAAAGGATTCTTTGTGTTCTTTCCTTGTGCACATCTCTTGCACACACCTTCATGATCAACCTTGAATTCTGGTAGACCTGTAACTACCCTGCTCACATATGGTAAGGCTTTGTAGTTGATGTGAGCTAGTCTTCTATGCCAACGTTCACATGGAATCTCAATGGTGTGAGTCAAGGCTGCATTTGAGTGACCTTTTAATTTATACATGCCACCTTCTTCTGTTCCAATGACAATTACATCTTCTATGGTTATTCCTTTAGGCCACATAAGAACTTCACCATCTATGAATGCAACCCTAAAACCTTTCTTATCTAAAGTTGAGATAGAAAGTAAGTTCTTTGTCAAACCTGGTACAATAGTACATCCTTCATCTTCATTGGGGTCCCTGAATCAAGTTTGTAGGTGGATTCTCCCACTCCTTTGATAGGGTATTGGTAATCATCTCCAAGTGTAACTTTTTGGGGAAAGCTCTTTTCTGTAAGGCTAGAGAGAATGTCTCTCTGACTTGTCATGTGCTTAGAGGCACCACTGTCTATGAGCCAAGTATCCTCTCCAGGTGACATAGATCTTGAGAGGGCAGAAATTAAAACATAGTTTTCAATCTCTTCTTTAGTCATCTTCGTGGGTGGCTCATCGTCGTCAACTGCATGGGCATGATGTCTCTTATTATTTCTCTTCTTGTATTCTTCTCTTCTGGCTAGACAATTCTTCGCAATATGTCCCATCTTATCACGATAACATCAATAAGAGGAGAAATCTTTTTCTCTTCTTTGACCTTTCTGAAACTTCTGGAATCTCCTTGGAGGGTGAGATTCTTTATGGAAAGGGTGAATCTCTTTGGAGAGTGAGATTCCTTATGTAGGTGGGTCTCGTTCTGGAAGTGAGACCTTTACTTTCCTCCTTTAGCATGAGCATCTAGGGCTTGATCTTCATCCCTTAATAGTACTGCTTCTCGGTTAGCTACTTTTGCTTCTTCTTGAATACATTCTTCCCATAGATTGTCAAATTGTAGTTTCTCCTTTCTTGCACAGATAGTTTGGATGAAGGCATCCCAAGGTCTTGTGAGACCATTAAGGGCTGTCATTATGAGTTCATCTTCATCTAGGTGGTCTCCAATTGCTTCTAGCTATTCCTTGAACTGAGAAATCCTAGAGAAATAGTCATGAACTGTTTCTCCTTTCTGCATCTTTGTATTCTTGAGTTGGGTTCTCAAGTTCATTTTCCGGTTAATGTTCTTTCCTTCATACATTCCGGTTAGGGCATCAAACATCTCTTTTGGAGTGTTCTTAGAAGCCACTTAAGGGATCAAGTGATCTTTAATAGAGTTTGCAATGATTCTTTTGGCCCTAACCATATCCTTCTTGTACTTTGCTTTAGCTGCATCTTCTTCGGGTTTTGGTACATTTTCCTTTATGAATTTTGCAAGATCATTCTCTTCAAGAATGAGTGCAATCCTATACTTCCAGGCACAAAAGTTTTCCACACCTTCTAACTTGTCAACAAGCTTGGTTCTTGCAGACATCTTGACTTGGAGCTGGGAAAATGACCAAAAATTGAAAGTGCTCAGAAATTAAATCTGAACTTACCGGGAGGTGCGCTTGGTTAAGGTGAGTAGGCTGGTGTAGTCTGTTTTCAGAAAATCCAATTTTACCCCTTGAAATTGAACTTGCGCAAATCTGGACCGGTGCTTTTGGTACTGGTTCTGGTTTCCTGGTTTTCTAGTACTAGTAAAAACTAGGGTTTCATTTTTCGGAAGTTCTGTTCACTGAAAAGGTGCACTCAAGCTGCCAATGAGTTCGCTAGGCTAGGGCGCACTTCCCTAGATGGTTTTAAGGCTGAAATTCCCTTCCAAAAAAAAGCCCTAATTTTCTTGTACGACAACAATGACGTTTTTGGTTACCCAGTGAAAGGTGCTCTATTCAGTGAAGCTCTCAAACCATGTTAAATTTAGAGCTGCCATTAAGTTCTTTTCAATTTACTAGACAATAATAGCATAAGTAGGATCACTGAAAGAAACACAATCACAAGGTACACAACATTTTATCCTGGAAACTCTCATGGGGGAGAAAACCTAGCAAAAACTTCCTTAATATAGATTGCCAATACAATGCCAAGATAAAAGACCAAACACTAGAGAATATC